>JANTPZ010135247.1:0-32125 GCA_025593235.1 Vachellia pachyceras
ATTTTGTGAATATTTAAAATTTTTTATTTATAAATTCTTTTATTTATAATCTGATTGCAAATTTCTCTTAAATTTTACACAAGCTCAGATTTTTTTTTATTAAAAGGATCACTCAACAGCACAAAAAATTACTTATGAAATGATCGGCTAAACGACAAATTATTCTTTTGGCCAGTAAACGACAAATTATTTAATTACTCTATATTGGGCTTGTTTGAATAGCTCGTTGGAAGAACATATTTTGAGGTAAATATGTGAGAGAAATTTTATCTCGGTAAATTCAGAAATAGATTTTCATTATTCAAACGAGCTAATCAAACAAATCACGGAGTTAGGTGTTCTGAACAGTGAATTAGGTGCTTTGAATAGTACATCCATGTGAATAATTATGAAACTTGTTGGTGAAGTGACGTAGGTGAAACTACGGAGTAAAAGTACAAGGTTGTCAAAGAAAATTTATTTCCATTTACGTCAACCTTATTTCTTAACTGCATCACAAGCAAACTGACCCACAACTATTTCTCACTGTTGAATAAAAAATAATTAAACTGATAGTGTACGGAGTATAGAAGAAGATCGATGAGAAGAGTCCGTTTGGTAAAACGGTGGAGGAGTACTTTTACCATTTACGAGGTAAATGTGTAAAAGAGATTATTTCATTTTACACTTTTAGAGTGTTAAAGAAGTTTTTCAAAACACACTCAAGATTAATGAATCAGTTCAACTACTTATATCTTGTCTGAGGTATGTAGTTTTAATTGGCTTCTAGAATAGACACATAATAGGACCCCACATGGATGGATAAGAATTATTGGGCATGTGTGGTAACCATGGGCTTATTTTCATAAGCACGATTAACAGTGCTTTTCCGCAAAACAAGATAATCTCCTCCATATATTTACCTCGGCTTATGTGAATAAGCACTTATAAGTGGCTTATGGCAATTTGCCAAACGGGCCTATTATCTTCCTCTCTTCTCCTACGTTATCAAAAACGAAAAACAAAAAAGAATGATCGATCCAGTTGAAGATTTAGGGCTTGTTTGTAAGCTATATTGAAAATAGATTTTATAGATTTCGAGACAAAATCTATGTTTTAGAAAATGGCTTTTACAGATTTCGAGACAAAACCTAGGTTTTGAAAAGTGCTAAGGGCTTGTCTGCCATCACTTCCTGAAACATATATTTGATTTCAAAACCTAGTTTTTGTCAAAGTATAAATTTTTTTCTAAAAAACTTTTTGTTACAAAAACTCGGTTTGAAGCCTAGATTTTCTCTTTCATAATTTTTCCTCTTTTTCATCTTTCCTACTTTTTCTTTCTTCTCTTTCCTCTTTCCTACTTTTCATTCTTTCTCTTTCTCACCCACTTTTTTTACCTCAAAATCCGTAAAAGCTAATAACTTCCCAAACATAAATCACTTTTCAAAACTTAGGTTTTACCTCGGAATCTGTAAAATCTACTCTCCAAAACTTAGGTTTTTTCTCGGAATCTGTAAAAGGTATTTTCAAAGTAGCTTCTAAGCAAGCCCTTATGTTTGGAAAGAGAAAGAATGAAAAGTAGGAAAAAGGAAAGAGAAGAAAAAAAGTAGGAAAGATAAATGAGAAAGAATGAAAAAAGTATGAAAGAGAATGAGAAAGAATGAAAAAAGTGGGAAAGAGAAAAAAGTGGGAAAAAGAAGAAAAAATATGAAAGAGAAAACTTAGGTTTCAAAACCTAAGTTTCAAACCGAGGTTTTGTAACCAAAATAGCTTTTTCTGAAAATTGTTGTGCTTCAACAAAACCTAGGTTTTAAGTCAAAATCTAGATTTTGTAACCAAATCTAGGTTCTGGAAATAACTTTCAAACCAACCCTTATATGCAATTGTACATAATTGTACATTTAGTGTTTTGTGACTTGATATGGGTGGGGAGTGGGGACAGATATGTAGAGGTATTTTGATGACCTCTCCTGTTGATCTCTCGCATGTTTCAAGTATATAAAAAAAAAATTGAAAAAAATGTTTTTATTAAAATTTTATTAGTGAAAATAATTTAAATGAGAGTATCGGTATTATTAGGGCATGCAAACTTATTTCTCAATTTTCATTAAACACCTATCAAAATTATGAAACGTCATTAAAAAATTGTTTAAACCTCTCTTTTCATTCTTCTCTTTGTTTATATAAAATGACAAGTAATCAATAACTCTTTCAACAATTTATATTATTCTCCCTCCCATCATAACCATAAGAATTTACTTGTAGCATAATTTATATTAGAAATAGAATTTTATATCTAAAACCGGACGACTATAAAATGATAAACCATTTATTTCTTTTATAAAAGGTTAATATTTTGGACAGCAAGAAGTAATTAGGCCTGCTTCCCCCTCTCTCTGTATCTATATATACATATATATCGTCTGGCACTTGCACCTATATTTATGACAGAGAGATTTTTCATTCATCCGTAGGTGATATAAGTCAACCACAGCTATACTTCTAAATCATATGTACATACTCCAAGTGTATTATCCCTGTATATAATCTCATTCTATGCTTACTAATTAGTTAGCTTACGCATCCTCTTGCTTTTGATGTGATTTTGTCTAATTTATAGAGATAAAAATCTGAGTAATTATTTACGAAACTTTTAAATATCTTAGTTTGTAATTTTTTTTAACCACATGTTAGTTTGTAATATAATATGGCAAATAGCATCCAAAACTTGGATGAAATTTTTTTATGACATCGACCATGTGAGAAAGTGATGTTATTTTTTGCGGTTCTTCCAACACTCTAATATATTTATAATTTTGTATCCAGCACTCTGAATTATAAATAAGATGTAACCGAAAAGATAGAATTCTTTAAGTTGAAAGTAGATGAATTTAGATTTAAATCAATCTAAAGTTAAAACTTTGCATTAAGTAGTGATATTTTAAGGAACATTATTAGTGTAGCAGACAGAAGTTGATAGAGTGGTGCCTCATTAAAGGACCTGAAGGAATTCGTTAGAAATGTATTATTTTTAGGGTGAGAAGAGATGCCTATTAAAGAATGAACACAAATAAGTAATATTTTCACGTGCAAATGTTCTCATCATGAAAAACGAAAAAAAGAAATAATAATAATAATTAGCATGTGATTTTATTTGATTACTTAAGGAATGAAGCAACTAATTAACTAACCAGTTTCTTTCGCGATCAACCTGATCAAACTCAATGGGCTTATCAACGATCCTTGAGTTTCCTTTTGCGGTTCGATAACGAGAGAGAGAGAGATCCAAATCTGATTGTGAACCATTCGCCACAGCAACAGAGGAAGAATCAAAAAAGTTGATACGTCCCTCTCGCTTCTCTCCTTCACAAACATCAAATATGTGCTCTGAATCGCCCATGGAGCCAACAACACATACTACAAAACAAAAAAGAAAATAAATTCAAGTCACGAGATCGATACAAACTCACTCATGCATTAACCAATACTGTATAGCAGCAACAACAACAACAATAATGCCGTCAACACATGTTCTCTCCAAAGACAAAAGAATCTCCATTGCCATTATGTACCCACACACACAGATGGGGGGGGAGTATGTATGTATGTAACCTGCAGCACGTATTCTTAGAAAACCCATGCGAAGCTAGCGGTTAGAGATGGAGAGCTTAAGGCTTTATAAGTCACGAGACCAGTTATCTCAGCTAACTCATGAACCTATGCAGTGCTATATCAACACACATTCATTCAAAGACAAAAAGCAAATCTTGGTGCACGAGACAGAGAGTATGTAAGAAGCATAAGCTCTTATAAGTTATAACAACCAGGTTCTGAAAGCCAGAGGTTAAAATTAGAAGGTTTAAAGCCTTATAAGGTGATTGCTTTTAACGTAACATTTTGGTGTGGGACTCGTCACAGTTAATGTGCTTGTTTGGCAACATCATTGCCAAAACGGTGCACGTAAGCCGAGATAAAACCATCTTGAAATCTGTAAAAACCATCTCGAAATCCATAAAAACCATCTTAAAATCCGTAAAACCATCTTGAAATCCACAAAATGCCTCAGAATCTGTAAAATCCATTCTCCCAACGGAGTTCCCAAACACACACAATGTAGTCGAATACTTTGAAACTGTTCTTGAAGATGAAAGCAAAGGTGGTATTTTTATACTTTGTCACACACACACACACACAGAGATATGTACGTACGTACGTACGTACGTATGTATGTGATATAATAACTCCGTAGGCTGAAGAAACAGATCATGCAATATGAATAAATAAAATAATGGGAAATTTCTTGAACACGTTATATATTTAATATAATGCACTTTCTATTTGGTGTTTCTCTCATGTTTTGCACGGTAAAATGTATAGAAATATGTTTACATACACCTTGGAGGGATGAGAGAGGGGGAGAAGAGGAAGAGGAAGAAGACGAAGGAGAGAAAGCTGAAACCTTAAAGCCTCCAAGAGGCCTCCATGGCCAATCGGTGAGGATGCCAGGTCTTGAAGCCATAACTTTGCGTCTGTCTCTGAACTAAGTTTTCTCTTGATATATCACTATATCAGAAGGGCAAGAGACACGCATATATATACACACTCACACACACTCACTCTCTTAATATCTCGCTTTCCTTGAGACACGTGGTGCCTCACAATTAATACACACAACTATCACCAACCTTCATCAGATCAAGCCATGCCAACTGGGTTTGAAAATATTACTAAATTGTTTATCTTATTTTCTTTTTTCCCATGATTATTAAATTGTTTATCACCAAAATGTGGTCATAGTAAATCACTCTCCAATATTTCAGATCAAGCTAATCCTTTTTGTGATAAAAGGAGAAAAAAATCAACACATCATTATGTATACAGCCAAACACGCAACTGAATCGATAGAGGGCTACATACTTAAAACAAAAATATTGTCTAGTCGGAATCCTATGTACCATGTAATATGATAAAACTTTATTGACACGGTTTAATTTATTGTATATGTGTCTGTGTTAATTCAATTTTTAGGGTCCGTTTAGAAATCTTTAATAATTGCTTTTACGGATTTCGAGGTAAAATCTAGATTTTGGGGAATATATTTTGGAAACAGCTTTTATGAATTCCGAGGTAAGACCTAGGTTTTACAAGATTGTACTTAAGAAGTTATTGGCTTTTATAGAGTTCGAGGCAACAAGTAGGTAGGAAAAATGATAGAGAAGGAATGGAAAAATTTAATAGGAGAGATGGTGCGATTTGACAAGAAAATAACTTTTTCAAAACCTAAGTTTCAAATAAAAATTTTGTATCCAAAATAACTTTTCTTAAAAATGTAAGTATTTAAACAAAATTTAGATTTTAGGATAAAACTTAGGTTTTGAAACTAAACCTAGATTTTAGAAAGAAAAATCAAACAAGCTCCTGTTAGATTTCCTTCATTTTGATTTTGATTTCTCAAAGGGTAAAATAGTATGGGTTTTTACTAAATTACAGGGACTAAAATATTTTAAATAAAATAAATTTAAAGAATTAAAAGCTATGGTTTAAAACTTGATGACCAAAATCAAAATAAAAAAAAACTTTAGAGATTAAATATTATATTAATCCTTACTAATTTTATATATGGTTGTTAATTAAAGGCTAGTTTTATATGGCTTCCATACTATTATATTAAGTTATTTTTAATTTCATTTTTATTCTACTGGATTCCGTATTTTTTATGAGTATCTAGCGTCTTTTCAGAATCTCATTACCATATTTTCAACCAGCCGACAAGTTCGATTCATCACATGAGTATAGGCCCAGCAATATTGGGGTACCTTACTGGCTTTGAGTAATTATTGTAATTGCATACTTAGAATTTAAACAGGAGACAACTAGTTAAATATGTTAAATATGGATGCATTTATTGATATGTATTATGTATTCATAAATATAAAATGAAACGATTCAAGAGTTTAAAAAAAGGCGTGACCACTCAAGGGATCTATTAATTAGATTCAATTTCAACGCTCAACAAGCGTATACCCCACGGCCACGTTCTGCCTTTCACATCCATTGGTCTCAAAAAAAAGAAGAACGTGGGTATGGGCAATTTTGTCCTAAAAATTGTTGGGCATAGGTGCCACTTATTTCCGAATTTTTTCAGTTAAATGTCACATCAAAAGTGTTTAAAACAGAACAATGAAAGCGAAAAAGATAGGGATTCAGTTTCGGTGCTTCTCGTATAGAGAAGCGTCCCGTCCTCATCCGTTTATTATATATTTTATATATATTATTAATAATTAATATAACTATAATAATTAATATATTTAAAATACATTTATACATTTAATATTTTAAATTTATTCTATTCTATTTATTTTTTATTTATGAATTATTGAATTTTTAAATATTTTTATAATAATTAAAAAAAGGTTCACTAATTGATATCTTCATTTCCACTGTCCATTTCATGTCTTCATATGACTCATATTAGCCTTTACTTCCTTTTCATTCCAAGCATTCGTGCAAACCTTTAATAGCGAAGGGGAAATGTTTGCAGGAATGCCTGGAATGAAAAGGAAGTAACGACTGAGATGACGACGTGAAATGGACAGTGAAGATGAAGACATCGATTAGTAAACCTTTTTTAATTATTATAAAAATATTTAAAAATTCAATAATTCATAAATAAAAAATAAATAAAATAGAATAAATTTAAAATATTAAATATATAAATATATTTTAAATATATTAATTATTAATAATATATATAAGACGGATGAGGATGGACGCTTCTATCAGCGAGAAGCACCGAAATTGGTTCCAAAAGATAAAGGGTGAGAGGATGAGAGAGAAAGATAGAGAGAGAGAAAGGGTGTGCATGAAGGATGTAACAATATTCTTGAGGCTGGTACTGATGGAGGGGAGATCTGTGCGGAAGAAGACGATGACATGGGAGGAAGGAGCAGAAACAATATGCTCAATGATACAGTAATGGAGGAGTTATCTGCTATAGTTATTTCGACAGGACAACTAAGCGAGCAATATGGAAAGGGAAGGGATAAAGAGGAGCAGAAACTGGAAGGTCGTGGGCAAATACTACCTATATCATACAAAGCCAAGCTCTTGGGTGGAGAGAGACAGGAATTTGAAGAAGATTATGATGATCAGCTCAGACAATGGATTAACGAAGAGGAAGACACTGCACCCTCCCTTACTGACGCTCAGAGGAGATGGTGAATTCGCTTCCTAACCTTAACCTACCAGATGAAAGATAGAAGGAAATGTGTAGGCCCTGGAAGGATGCTTTAATATTAGATCTCCTTAGAAGGAAGTCCAACTTGAAGATGATGAGAGATTGAATGGAATGGCTCCTTAAATCTGGAAACTTTGAGCTAATAGGCCTCCCCAACAATTTCTATGTTTTCAGGTCAAAGGATAGGGAGTTATGCAAGAGACTGCTGTTTGATGGACCATGGATCATTCAAGGACATTATTTGGCAATACAGAGATGGAGTCTCAACTTCAATCCTCATTGCAATAATATCAACAAGCTAGCTGTTTGGGTCAGAATTTCCACTTTTCCTTTGCATTGTTATTCGGAAGACTTTCTTTTTGAGCTGGGGAATAAAATAGGGAAGACACTTAAGGTTGATTTGAACACGCTTGCCCAATGTAACGGTAACAACAATTTACTGGTAGATAAAGGAAAATTTGCAAGAGTTATGTAGAGGTGAATGTGAATAAGAAACTACAATCTCGGTTTATTATTCAAAAACGATTTTATACAATCGAATATGAGGGCCTGGAGGTTATGTGCTTCAAGTGTGGGAAATATGGCCACAACCAAGATGCATGCCTGCTGAAGGTTCAAGAGGCTCAGGGTGCGACAGAAAATGCTAGCGTGGCCGTGAACTCTCTAGTGATCGGTGAAGAAGTCAAAAGGAAACAACCTCTGTTCAGTATACTAGATGTTACGTCAGAAGAGCAGTATGGAGCTTGGATGAAGGCATCCAAAATGTTTAGACCAAGAATGCAGAGGAGCAAAGAAGAGATGAGACAGAGCACGCTTCATGCTAAGGTAGGGAACACAGCAGGTAAACGTAGCAGCATAACGGCAAGCTCTAGGTACGAGGTGCTTAAAGAAGATTACCTTGACATACAGCTAAGGCCAAGGAAAGAGATTAGCACCAATATAGCAACTAATTCGGAGTTGAGGAAAAAGGATACTAAAACATAGTTCAGAATGGGCAGAAAGCTATGAAGAAAATGGGGGCTAACGATGGGAAGCAAGTTGTGGAGAGAGAGCAGAAAGAGAAAGGGCAGATGGATCAGAAAGTAGGTACATATCAGGAAGTAAACGAGCATAAGGACCAAATTGAGGACTTGCAGAGCAGAAAGCAAACGGGCAGGGAAGAAGTAGTAACGGTCGAAGGACTAAATGGAGAGGAAAGAAGTATTAACCAAGGACTTTCACAGGTTGGGCCCAGCCCATTATCCAATTCTCAAGGCCAACATAGTAAATGGGGTGTGTGGAAAAAACCAAGGCTTGGGCATGAAGGTAGGCCCAAAGTTAACGCTCCTAATTTCAAATGCAAAGCAACAACACGAGGCCACAACTTAGTTTTTGGGTCCCTAACTAAAAAGGGAGTTTGTGTCCTAAGCCAAGCCCAGATACCAACAGAAGCGGTCACGAAGGAAGCTGACCTAAGCCTGGAAAGGGACCCATGTACTCACGAAACCATGGAAGCCGAGTACAATGTTGACATGGACAAAGAGGAGTCAATGTTAGGCGTTGAGCCACCTGACCATATTTCCTCTTTGGTCAACAGGGTCCTAAACCCAAATGTTGTGCATAAGCCCATCAAGTAGGTGACAGATCATAACATTCAAGGCCAAGGGAATGATGAGGTAAAGAAAGTTACAGAGAGAATTTACAAGCAGAGGGGCACAGAATGGAGTTATCGGACTCTGATCAATAGAGTGAATCTTCCAGGTGTTGTCCTTACTTCTCTAATTTTAATTATGATTATTTTCTTGTGGAATTATAGAGGCGTAGCCTCAAATATTTTCCCTGGAAGATTAAGAGATGCAATCAAAGGTAATAATGTGGACATTGTGATCCTCATGGAGACAAGAGTTAGTGGTAATAGGGCAGATATGATTATCAGAAAGCTGGGATTTAACACTTGGATTAGATTGGAAGCAACTAGTTATGTTGAAGGGATAGATTTTGAGAATGCTTCTGTTCAGTATATATCTTCCTCATCTAAGACCATTCATGTTAAGGTAGTTCCCACTGGTAATCAAACAAAGTTTTTGGCTTTTGTATGTGTATGTGGAACCTTGTTACAATCTCCAAAGGGAGCTTTGGACTAAGATTGTCAATTTTAAAAATGCTGTTGAGGGGCCTTGGGTAGTTATTGGTGATTTCAATGCCTACTTGTCACCCGAAGACAAGCTTGAAGGAGTGATAGCTAATATTAGCTCGATGAGGCATTTTGGGGTTTGTATCTAGCAAACTGAGTTAATTGAGGTTGAAAGTGTTGGGGACAGATTCACCTAGGGGAGAGGTCTTTTAAAAGAGAAAATAGATTGGAGTTTCATAAACTCTACATGGAATCTGCTGTTTCCCTTCACTAAAGTATATCATCTGCAGAAATTTGGATCTGATCATCGGCCTCTGCTCTTTAAAAGCTCCCCGGGGAGGAGTAACAATGGGATTACTTCTTTTTTTTTAGTGTCAAGTGGCATGGCTTCTAGAGGAGGGCTTTGAGGAAGTAGTTAAAAGCATGGAGGGAGAAGAAATGGAGTGACCAGGTAACTTCTTTCACACAGGAAGCCAGCTTCTGGAATAAAAACAGAATAGGTAATGTTATTAGGAGGAAAAATCAAATCAAGAACAGAATAGCAGGGGTAGAGAGAGCTCAAAGTAGGAGGGAGTTATGAAAGATTACAACAAAATTTTGGCTCAAGAGGAATTAATCTGGTTCTAGAAATCAAGATGTAACTGACTAAATTAGGGGAACAAAAATAGTAAATTCTTTCATAGTATGGCAGTTATAAGGAGGAGGAGGAATATGATAGAAGGGCTTAAGAATGAGCAGGAGGAATGGATATATGATCAACAAGAACTCAAAGGATTAGCCGTTCAATACTTTGAGAGTCTTTTTTGTAGTGAGATCTCCTCACCTACCACCTTGACAACCGTTTGTAGCTTTCTGAATCTCAATGTCTCAGAAAAGGAGTGGTTTACTGGCGAAGTGGAGGATGGTGAGATTAAAGCAGAAATTTTTGATTTAGGGGCTTACAAAGCTCCAGGCCCTGATGGAATATAGGCTTTCTTCTATCACGAGTGCTGGAATATCATAGGAGGTTCGTTATACAATATGATGAAGGAAGTGTTTGAAGACCCTTCTAAAATCAAGGACATTAACCATACCAACTTGGCCCTAATTCCTAAAACAGATTGAGTTAAATCAATCAGAGACTTCAGACCAATTTCCCTATGTAATGTCAATTACAAAGCAATAACCAAAGTTATCAGCAGTAGACTTAAGCATATCATTAGGAGATTAGTCAGTGAGCATCAATTCAGTTTCATCGCTGGTAGATAGAGTAGCGATAATATCATCATTATGCAGAAGGTTATCCATTCAATGAAGTTGAAGCAAGGAAACTATGGGTGGTTAGCTATGAAAGTGGATTTGGAGGAGGCTTTTGATCGTCTGGAGTGGCCGTTCATTTTGGATACTCTCCTCTCTGTGGGTATAGGAGAACAGTTTTGTGAGATTATTATGGCGTGTCTCTCATTCTCCTCTTTAAGACTCATTTGGAATGGTGAAGTGACGAGTGAATTCCATCCATCTAGGGGGATTCAGCAGGGGGACCTTATATCACTGTATATCTTTACTTTCTGTATGGCGAGGTTGAGTCATATCATAAAGGATGCAATCGTGGAAGGTGGTTGGAGTCCAATCAAGTTAACCCCAGAAGGACCTCCCTTATCTTACTTATTCTTTGCTAATGATCTGATCCTATTTGGAGAGGCCACGTCTCTTCAAATGGATACTATCCAAAAGTGCCCCAACAAATTATGTGGTGTTTCTGGCCAGAAAATAAACAGGCGAAAGACTAAAGTTTGTTTCTCTAAAAATGTTTGCTTCAATCGGGCATTGCAACTTAGTTAACAAATGGGAGTAGAGATGACAAGGGACTTGGGTAAATATTTAGGATTCCTTTTAATTCATAGAAGGGCCTCCTATGCTACCTTCACCCCCAATGATTGAGAGAACTCATAGGAAACTAGCTGGATGAAAAAGACGTTGTCTTAACCTAGCAGGTCGTAAAACTCTGGTGAGATCAGTTTTATTGACTCTCCCTTATTATCCTATGCAAACTTTGCTCCTTCCGAGGAAGATCATTCAAGACCTTGAAAGGAGTAGCAGAAACTTCTTATGGGACAATAAAGAAGAAGAAAGGAAAATGCACCTGGTCTCATGGGAGAGGGTAACGAAAGACAAGAAGCATAGTGGATTGGGAACTCGTATCCTGCGCAAGCAAAACGAGGCTTTCATGATGAAGTTATGCTGGAATATCTTGAACAAAAGGGAGGCTTTATGGGTTAGAGTACTTAGGTCTATTTATAAATGCGGTAATCAGGCTATGCCCAAGGTTATTAAAAAGGCTTCATCATTCCCCATTTGGCACATTATCTGTCAGATATAGAGCAAATTCAATCGAGGAGTAAGAATTAAGTTGGGAAATTGTAGGTTGGCTAGTTTCTGGTTGGATAATTGGTCTTAAGTGAATGAGCCCCGATTAACTTGATACCGGGTGGAGAGTTAAGGGTTGATTCGAAGGAGAGGGTAGCAGACTATGTGAAAGATAATGCATATTGGGATGTTCAGAAGATGGAAAATTGGCTCCAGCCTCAGGTTATTGATTGCATTATGAGTGCACACCCACCCCAAGAGGAGAGAGGTGAGGATAGATATATTTGGAAACCATCCACTGACGGCTGTTTTTTGTTAGTTCTGCGTACCATTTCCTTTTTGTAGGTATTCATCACTAGGAGGAGAGTTTTTGGAAGAAATTATAGAGGTGACAAGTACCCAAAAAGATCATGGAATTTATATGGCTATTCTCACATAGTAGGGCCCACACTACTCAGCTTCGAACCAGTATAGGGATTCAAGCATCAACAACTTGCCCGTTTGTATGCCAACAAGTTGAGGACTCAATGCATCTCTCGAGAGACTGTCAAAATGCTCAAGATAGATGATTATCTATTGTCCATCCTTCGAAATGGGCGATATTTTCATCTCTTCAAGGAGCAGATTGGATCCAATGGAACCTATGCAATGAGGCAGGGAAGGAGTTTACCAAGAAAATCCAGTGGGCTAACTTGTTTAGTTATACTTGTTGGGATATCTGGATTAATAGATGTAAAAACCTATTTGGCACGGATGATATAGAGGAGAATCCTAATGCTCTTTCCAGCTTGTTTCAAGCATGTCTGTGCTAGGATCTCAAATCCAGGTTTCCTTTATACAATGCAACTAATATCCATAATAGAAGTGACTCCCACAGGTTGGAAATAGACGCTTCAATTCGTACTTCTAGGAGATACGAATGTGGTGGTGTAATTTGAGGTGAAGACGGTAGCTAGATTTTTGGTTATAGATGTAAGCTCACTGATAAACCTTGTCGTGGGGCTATCAAATTAAATTAAGCTAGAATGCAATATAATGGCACTAACCTATGTTGATCTCTACGTGGAACCTATATTGAATTACTAATAATCAAGCGCAAATAAAAAATTAACCAAGTAATATTAAGTGAGTTTTTACTATCTAATTAAACTAAATGGATGTACTTAAATTCTATAAAATGAATGTCCTAGGTGATTGAATCCACTAACCTTCCTTGTCCAATTTTAATCTTGAGTTTTCCTTTTAACTAAACACAAGGACTAGCAAGGACCCTTACTAATCAATATTTCTAACCTTTTAATATAATCTAAACCTAGACATCATTTAATCAATTAGGAATATCTTAGTGCTTAGCTTGTGTTAGATTTATAAAATATCCTCTTTACCTCTAACTAATTCCTAGAAATCTAGCAAATCAATTGATTTCAAGAGAATAAAGGAAAGCAATTGAATAACAATAGAGCTATAGTCTAATCACAATCCAAAGTACCAATCTAACACAAGTATAACAATCCAAATTACATCAACCGATAATAATCCTCTTTCATACATACAAATAATAATCTCTAGCAACCTAGAATTACAATTTGCACATACAAAAAATTGGAAAGTGAAATTAAAATTTAGAGAACTCTCCTAATTGCTCAAGGACTCTTGTTAGCTTCATCATCACCATTGGACAACAAAACTAGCTGCTCATGGTGGAGAAATGAACTCCTCTAGGATCTGGAATTTTGCAAACCATCACAGCATGGAGCAGCAACGGACGACGTTGTTGGATGGAATCGTGGTGAATGAATTGCTTCGCGTGCATGCCGCTTGTGAATGAACGCAAGGATGAAGACAGCTGGAGGTAAGTGAATGGGTTTAGGTGGCGGCTGCATCAGATGGTGGCGTGGACGAAGGATTAAAATGCTTGTGGTCTCCTCTGTTGCGTGTGCGCCGTCCTCGATGGAATGAAATGTGTGTGCGTGGCTTGGAATGGAATCAATGGATTATTGGATGATGACAAAGGGACCTTCAGACGGTGTCTTCTCCTTTAGACTTGTGATGGGAATTCTTTTTTCCCCCTCTATTGATGAATAATGGCTGGCTCCATTAATGGGTGTGAGTGGCCGAAGTGCTGAAATTAGCTCCAGGAGGCACAATGCGTGAATGGGCTTGCTCTTTCTTTTCTTCTCTTTTCAATCTACACAAAAAAAAAACTAAAAACAATCCAAATTGCCCCTTTTACATAATAATTAATTAAACCCAATTAAGCCAATAATGAATGATAATAGACCAAGTTTAGGTACCAAAAATATATAAAATATTAGGGTTTATCACCCACTTCTGTGCTCGTAGTAATTGCAGAGTTGATAGGTATATTGCATGGTCTATACCTGTGTTGGAGCAGGGGAATTTTCAAACTTGAAGTGCGGTTAGACTCTGTGGAGGCAATTAATTTGTTACTACGTGGCTGCATGATGGACCATCCGTTCACTGACATTATTTATAAAGCCAGAGCTTTGGTAAACAGGAACTTGCAGGTTATAGTTTCCCATGTACCTAGGGAGGACAACACTATTGCTGACTACTTAGCTAATTTAGCTAATGAATTTGTAGGAAACTTTTGTGTTTTCTGTCAACCGTCACCTTTTATGAATGAGGCGGGTGGGTGATGGAGATTTGGGCATGAGGCTTTTGTATTTGTCCATTTGAGTTTTTGATATGAAGTCTTTCTATTAAAAAAACCCATAGCTATAAAAAAGGTACGCTCTCTCATCCTTAATTAGTAATTACTATAAAAATTTGAAATATTAAATTTGTCATAGAATTCAATTGATATCTAATATCATAATTACTAACTACACTATACTCCAATATCGTATTATTAATTATTACTTTTCTAACCAACCTTATTAAATATGGGCATATATACAGAGATATTTAATAGTTCTTGGAACTAATAAGTGCCTTATAAAAAAATCAATAATGCCTTTTAGCTAGTTGGTGCCTTGTGACCAGGACCAAAAGTAATAACTTTGGATGAGGAAAATTTTGAAATTTCACGTAAAAGAACTAATTTTAACTATCGTTTTAATTTGTGTAGAGTAATTATTTTGAGCTTATGGGAAGGGATTAAAATTATGCATGTACTATGAAAACTTTTGTTAGTAAATAAATAAAAACAAAAGAAAAGGACCGAGAGATTATCAATAAAATATGCAGTTCCTTATTGGATAGCGAGTAGTTTTCTCAGTTATTTAATTAATCAGAATGATATAAATGGCAAAACTACATACTTTCATTTAGCCTCGTACTTTTTTAGATTTTAATTAAGTCCATGAGCGTCTTATTATGTCCCTATATAATTAATGAACTTTTTATTTTTGACAAACGAGTCCTTTTTACACTTTTCTGTCTTTATTTTCTCATATACAACAAGCCCTTATGTTTAGGTTTAGTCATTTCTTTGTTATACGTTGAGTTTTTTAAAATTGGGTACACGATAGTTAAAATTGGTCCCTCTGAATAAATAATTCTTTTTAAATTTAAATTGGTCCCTGAAAACATTTAATTCTTTCTCACATGACCGTATATTTGTGACTCATTCTTAGTTTTGTTCCAATAAACTTTACTATCCATCTTTTTCATGGTTGCAAAGAAAAGGACACATCAATAGTGTTTGATTTAAATGGAAGAAATGAAGAAAAATAATATCTTCCAATGGATTGTAAGTTTTTAATCTTGTGGGGGAAATCAATCAGAAGTATTTCTTATATGGGCTTGATGACAATCCTTAAATGGAAACTAACTGTAAAACCTCCTATTTTCCTCCTATATGTTCATAAAAGATCACTTTTAAACTACTCTTGGGCCTTAGACATTAAATTTGACCCAAAATTGTGAACTTAGATTTTCAAAAATGTAAAAAAAAAGGTTGTTACTGTTTACGGGTCATTTTTTCAGATTTCTGGCTCAACTTTGAAAATCATAATTAATTCTAGAAAAATCGAAATGGAGTGGTTCCAATTTCTAAATTTAGCTTATTAAGTGACCTATAGGTGAAAAATACTCATTAGCCCTAAAACTTTCCCATTTGAATCAGTTTATTCCAAAACCATTTACTGTCCAATTGGTCAATTCCAGTTTTTCCAGTTTTTACCTTAAATTTTGGAGATTCATATCTCTCAAAATACACATCCAAATTTTATAAAATTTCTATCATTTTAAATTTCAAGATCTGTAGTTTCTAACTGGAAAGTTTCAGCTCATTTGGAACTCGTTTGCTATTTTTCCTTGCCACATGAAGCAGATGCGTTTTTCAAGGCCTTTGTAACCCCTTAACTTTGAAAACCAATTTTTTGTTAAAATTCACCAAAACCTCTTTTTGGTTCCTTAACTCTTCTTTATCATGCATGACCATTCCCTTAACATTCCTTGTTAGTTTTAGTCCATTTTCATGCATGCCTTATCACACATCCCCATGATACTTTGTGTAGAGGTTTAAAGTTACAACACAACATCAAGAGAGAGTTAGCAACTCAATATTTACACAAAAACCATGCAAGCAAGGAGCAACTTCTTCATGCATCAATAACATTTTCCTCACCCTTACTCGTGCTTCCACCTACATGGTTAGTTGGGGGGAATGAGATTTGGGATTCCTAATAGCAAAACCACATAATCAAGATATTGTGAATGTGCATACATAACTTTAAAGCATGTGTATGAACATATAAACATGTGACACATCAAACTTCACTTTAATATGCATATGGTCATAGCACAAAAGTCACATTTCATATACAAATCATGCACTTTAATCATCATAAAAGTTCATGTAACATTCACAACTCATTTTCGTAAACATAAAAAGAGATTAGTAAGTTTTGCTACCTTTTCTTTACTTTCTTTTACCCCACTTCAAAAGTATTCTTGGATCTCTTCCAAGTATGCTTCTTAGAGATCTTAAAACCCTAAAAATTATGGCATAACATTCATATAAACATGCCATCACCAAGATGCAACAAAATTTGCAAAAACGCATAAAACCCCCTTTTGGTTTTCTAAGAGTCCTACAAGTTCAAAACTTGATTTTTATGACCCTTAAGGCTTCTAAAATCCATCTCTTAACTTTACCCTACACAAAACATCATTTTGAAGCCAATAGAACCATCAAAATACTCAAAAACACATTGTTTCTATTTTTTCTTTAGCTTGGACGAAAACATCAAAAATAAGGAAAGGAAGGGTTTTTCAACTTTGCTCATGAAATCATGTGTTTCCTTGCTTCCAAAACCCCTTTTTCTTAGCTTTGATCTACTCAAATACACCTTCCCTTAGACCAAAAGAAATTTGGGCAGCACCTCCCTATAAACTTGAGCTTCCCAAAATTTTACAACAACACAAACTAATCAACAATAACCAACAACAAAGTTCATACTACTCAAGAAACAACTTGCAACCATTTTCCACCTTTAAAACCTTCTCTTTTCCATTTTGAACTCTTGAAATCCTAGCCATCTTCTTCCCAAAAGAGAGGCTCATTCAAGGAACAACTCAAGAGAAAGGTAGTAGAAGGTTGCAAAGCTTGAAAAAGATGAAGCTTGGTTGCTAGAACACATTACCTTGTGTTATGGGAGCTTGGTTCTCTTCTTTCTTGCTTGAGAATAGTGTTTTTGGCTTGGGAGAGGAGAGAAAATCTATTTAGATGAGAGAGGGAGAGGGGGGACGGATTTGAGGGAGAGAAAGGGTGAATTTTCTAATTAAAATTGCCTCTTGAAAAGTTGTGTGGAGGAGAGTGATTCTTGGTGACCAAATTTTGAAATACTAGGTGTTGATTGTGCCACATGTCCTCTTTGAATTGCTTGCTGAAAATTGACTTTTCAGACTCCCTTTTCTGGTTTGTTTGGGTTGACTGGGCCCCTATCTATCCAGTTACATGATTCGGTAGCACACATTTCCATAAAGTAATCTTTATACGACTAACTACCTTTTTACTTTTCTGGAGACTTTATCTCTCACGTGGCACCATTCCCTAGGCCTCCTTGACTAGGAGGTATCTTGTCCTAGCTCATAGCATCTCCAGGTTTTCCTCATAACTCGTCAGGGTTCCTCGATTTGCATGCAACACTATAAAACGTCCATCTGGCGGCCAATTTGACTTAAGGGCATGGAAAAATTCTATATTTTTTTCCTGATACTCTAGCCTTTTTTCGTTCCTCCAAATTCTTCCCGAATTTTCTGTAATTAATTTTCTAAGACAATACTTTTTCGGGGCTTTCGGGCATTATTGTTCTCCGTACTTTGAAATTACCTGCATCAGACACCGGGTAATAATTTTATTAATTACTTTATTACCCAACTAAACTTTTCTCAGTTTGGGTCTCCGGCATTTGAGAACTCCTGCTACCGTAAATAATTTAGTTCTCAGTCGTCCTTAACTCCAAAATCCTTGAATTACGAAAATGCCATTACTTGTCTCACTTTCCTCATAATTACCAAAATGCCACTACCTTTTCTACTTTTGCCATAATTACCAAAATGCCATCACTTTTTCTACTCTTTCTTAATTCCAACCTTACCCTTGGTTGACTTTTGTTAATGTCATGTTTTGATGATAACAAAATATTTTCAGGACTTATGAAGTTTGAATTATTGTTGAAGGATTTGTGCTTAGCAATCAAGGTTGTGTAAAAGTATTGGGAATACTTGAGCATTGTGCTTTGGAACGCAAGTATTAAGCTTTTTCATGTGTTAAAAATCAATAGTTTCAGACAACACTCGAGTTATCGTTAAAATTGTTGATAACACTCTAGTAATGGATGCTGATACTTGAGTATTGTGAGCTAAAATGTTTCTAAAATTTAGCACTTTGAGTGAAAACTCGAGTATGTAGTTGAAGTATTGTCATCACTCGAGTAACGTTTTTGAAACACTCGAGTATTGGTACTTAGAATGCTTAAAACTAAATACTATCAAGTGGAACTTGAGTATTGATGTTGAAGTATTAGAAACACTCGAGTATTGTGTTTTAATACTCGAGTATTGAACATTATTTTCAAAACAACATGCTTCACTTGATGCAAAGTACTCGAGTTACGGATGGAAGTATTGACAACACTCGAGTACTATGTTTGAATACTCGAGTATTGTGATGTTTTTCAAGAGACAACATTTCACTTAAAGCAAAACACTCGAGTTATGGAAGAAGTGTTGCCAACACTCGAGTGCTAGTTTGCAACACTCGAGTATCAGGCAAAGTTTTCAAATGAAAAGTAACACTTCAAGCTAAACACTCAAGCATTTGATGAAAGTGTTAACAATACTCAAGTATTAGGTTTTCAATACTCGAGTATCGAGCACTCTTATTCTCAAAACACAACACTTCTATCAAAACACTTGAGTAATGGTCAGAGAAGCATCAACACTCGAGTACTATGTTTCCAACACTCGACTATTGTGAATTTTTTAAAGACATCACTTCAAGTCTTCCTCTGAACACTCGAGTAACAACTGGAAGTATTCTAAACACTCGAGCAATAAATCTACAACACTTGAGTATTTGTGCTCAAATTAAACAATTTCTGCAATACTCTCAGCAAGTACTCGAGTAATTTTATTGAAATAGAACACTTGAGTATTGTTCAAAAAGCCTGTTATCACTAGAGTATTGTGAAACAAAACTCGAGTATTGCTTTTTTCAACGGCTATTTTTCTCTTACAGCTTTTTACCTACTCTCTGACTTTCCTTATTTGTGATTAACAACGTTTGAATCTCACTGCAATCATAAATGGAGAAACCTAGAATCATAGGAAGAGAAAAAGCTGATTACAATTCCTGCAGACAGATTGCATAAATCAGTCGTCGCCGCCAACGTTCCTGAAACACATTTAATGCAGCACTAATGGTGAAGATGAAGAAGTGGTTGATGAGAGTAATAGGCATTTAAATGTCTCTAACGGCATTTCATTACTTCTCATCTACAAAAGCACCAGGCATTGATAACAGAAAAAAATATACAACGAGAAGAACATTTATACGAGCATTCACTGAAATGTAAAGAAAAAAATGGAATGTAAAGAAACAGTTCACTGAGCAAAAGTTGGTCGTGGCCAAAATAAAATTTTATCGCGGCAAAAATAAAATTTGGTCCCGACAAAAGTGCACAGACAGCTATTTCTCACATAAAAACAGAATTGGCCGCGATGAAAGTTTATTTTTGTCACAGCGAAAGTGCGGATGATACAGAATACAGATGAAAACTAGTGTATATGCTACTATGCAATGCTAAGATATAAACAAACTAATCCTATACTATGAACAAATATGCAAAACTAACAAACAAAAACACAATCCAACAACTAATGTCACTTATCTTCCCCGACAACGGCGCCAAATTCATGATCCGACTAAGCCACAAATTGTAAACTTGGGTCACTGGTTAGCCTTGAAAATGGATCAGGAATATTAATTGTGATTTCCGAGGATTGTATAGTGACAACCCCAGGGTCGTTCTCTCTAGAAGCTAGTAATGTGTACCAATAGTCCTTAGCTTGTGATTATGCTTGTAATGAAAATGCAATCGGTTTCAATTCGGATTAAGCTATGTACGTAAACTTTTGGTATTTTCTTGATTGAGGATGAAAGTAAAAGCAGCTTTGAGAAAGAGGAGTGTGTGTGTGACGATAAGTGCCTCTTGAAAATGAATTACGCCGTCATAGTTCGCAAAGGATGAGGGAAAGTATCAACTTCCGCACTAACTTTTTGAAATCAAAAACCCCAACAACTTGCTGAGTCGAAGCGTCATACGATGATCTCCATCTAAATCGCCAAACGACTTGGTGGGTCCGAAACAACATGAAATGAACTCCATCCCATGAAATCCCTTAAGATCACTTAGTGTATCTTCGTGTCAGATGCTGATTGTCAGATGAATCAGTAACTCGAGTTGAAGAAAACTGTCACTCGAGTTCTTCTTCATCAGTTCACAGCCATTTCAAAATGTTATGTGTTGAACCTCAAGTTTCTCAAAATGACTGACTCGAGTTATGAAAACTTTTATTAGGAAAACTCGAGTTTGCAATGCAAGCCATGAATTTTAAGTTATGCAACTTGAGTTTTGAAAAGAGGTTGACTCGAGTCATGAAAACTTGAATGCTGTAACTCGAGTTTCAGTTGAAAGTTTTTGTAATTCCAGTTATGCAATTCGAGTTATGAACTAGTGTAACTCGAGTTACATTGATGTAAAAAGTCTTTCAAAGGTTTAAAAGTTACGATACTCGAGTTCTGTTTGCCTGCAACTCGAGTTGTCTCAACTTGAAGCTGGCAACTCGAGTTGTTGCTGAAAGTTCTGAGCAACTCGAGTTGCTGAAGCCTCAAACTCGAGTTTCAATACATGGATTACTTTGGAAGACAAATTTTCAAGCATGCAACTCGAGTTGTGAAAATGCTATGACTCGAGTCATCAAAACTTGAAGCATAGAACTCGAGTTTTTGATGCAAGTTTAAGGTGACTCGAGTTGCTGAACATCCAAACTCAAGTTGTTGCTCATTGAAAATACTTGGACAGAAGTTATAAGGCATGTAACTCGAGTTGCTGAAAGGGTGTGACTCGAGTCATCACAACTTGAAGTTGGAGACTCGAGTTGCACATGAAAGTTTTCAAAAATATAGTTATGCAACTCGAGTTCTGCAACATCTGACTCGAGTTGTTGAACCTTAAATCTCATTTCAAAATTTCAGAAACCATTTCCAAATTCTGTCATGTACTCTTTGAATTTAAAACTTTGTTATCATCAAAACAAGGTATCAACAAGAAGCTATATCTGCAAGAACTCGATTCTTTCGTTCCACGACTCCATTTTGTTGAGGTGTTCTTGGTGCTGAGAAATTGTGGTTGATTCCTTCTCTTTCACAGAATGTTACAAAGTCACCATTCTCGAATTCTCCACCATGATCTGTTCTAATAGATACAATGGACATACCCTTCTCATTTTAGACCTTCTTAGCAAAAGTGATGAATGATTCAAAAGTTTCATTCTTTGAAGTTAAAAATATGGTCCATGTGAATCTTGAGAAATCATCTACAATAACTAGAGTGTAAAGGTTTCCTCCTAGACTCTTAACTCTTGCGGGACCCATTAAGTCCATGTGAAGTAGTTCAAAGGGTCTATTAGTTGAAATCTCTTTCTTTGATTTGAAAGAAGACTTGGTTTGTTTTCCTATCTGGCAGGCATCACAAACTAAGTCATTTTTGAAACTGATTTTTGGAATCAGTTGAACTAATTCATTCTTGATTAATCGGTCAAGCTGATGCATGTTAACATGTGCTAAGCGTTTATGCATTAAACGACTTTCATCAGCTTGGCTAATTAAACAAGAGTTAGTGAAAGCATTTTCTAAATCAATGGTATAACAGTTACCGTCCCTTGGAGCTCAGAGTTGAATGTTCAACTTTTCTTTGTTGATTGGTAGATCCTTCTTACTGATGATGAAACATTCTTGTGAATCGAAGACCACCCAGTTATCTTTATCCGCACCTTGGCTCACGCTTAGAAGATTGTGACATAGCCCTTCCACATGATAAACATCTTTGACCGGTGCTCCATTTACGTTACTAACTTCTCCAACTCCAACAATTCTACCAGATTGGTTGCCTCCAAAGCTAACTTTTCCTCCTTCTTATGCTCTAAGGTTGAAAAACTTGTTTTTGTCACCTGTCATATGTATTAAGCATCCACTATCTATATACCACTTACTTGACTTAGATGCTCTAAGACAAACTTGCAAGAAGATCATTTAATTGTTTTAGGTACCCAAGTCTTGTTGGGTCCTTTCAGGTTAGTACTTGGTCCCTTTGGAACATGAGTTCCCTTAGGTACCCATTTGTAAGTTCCAAGATCTTTCTTTTTCCTAAAATGACAAGAAGTAGTTCTATGGCCCTTTCTATTACAATAATTACATAAAGCAAATGGTTCAGACGAGTGCACAGATTTTTGGAAAAATTTCAAGTAACTCTTGTTGCCATTTTTCTTTTTGCCTTTATGGAAATCATTTGCTGGGTTATAACCTATGCCACTACGATCATTAGTTACTCTTTGGGTTTTCAAAATGATTTGTAACATCTCACTGCCTTTTGTAAACGTTTCGAGAGTTTTTGTCAATTATCATTTTCAGTTTTCAAAACTTCAGATTTAAAACAGATAGTGGTAACAACAGTTTTCTCACTTGGTTTTTCAAGTTCTTTAACTTTCTTCCTAAGATAAGATAATTCTTTTGCAAATTTTAGCAATTCAAGATGCATTTAATCATAATCTCCAAGTAATTCATCATAAGTGGGGTTGGTGAGAATTACCTCCTCTATCTCTGTGTCTTCTTCCTCTTGAGCCACGAGACAGAGGTTTGCTTCCTCTTCTGCTTCGCTCTCTTCGTCTGATGTTCTGTCACCCCAAATACCAGAGACATACGCCTTTTTCTTTTTAAAGAATCTCGATTTCTTTTTCTCCTTCTCTTTGTTTTGTGCAGCAATTAGAGGACAATCTGCCCTGACATGTCCTGGTTTGTTGCATTCGTAGCAAATAATCCTGCTTGATCCTCCTCTTAGTGGTCGTTGGGTCTGTTGATCTTTTCAGTACATTCTTCTGAACTTGAGAACTACCATTTCAAGTTGTTCATCTTCAACACCTTCTTCTTCTTCCTCCTCTGTTTCAGGTTCCTTCTCTTTTTCTTTTGCAGTCTTGAGTGCAAGCCCCTTTTTCTTCTTTTCCTCGATGTTGGATAATTCTTTCTTGAATTTCTGCTTGCTCTCGTATTCTGCAAGGCTCCCAAATAATGCCGCTACTGAGGTCATTGATTCTCCACTGGACTCTTCGATAGCTGTCACCTTCGCTTCCCACTTGCTGGATAACACATTGAGAATCTTTCTCACTTGGGAATGTTGATCGTATGTTTTTCCCAGAGCAGCTAATTTGTTGATTAGATGAGTGTGTCGCATTTGGAATTCTGAAATTGTTTCTTCTTCCCTCATTCTGAGCAAGTCATACTCAATGGTGAGCATGTTTACTCTGCTTTCCTTTACTGCTTCAGTTCCTTCGTAGGCAATCTCCAATGCTTCCCACATGTGTTTTGCAGAGGGTAAGGTGCAGACTTTGAAGAAATCGTCTTCATTCAAAGCTGCTTGCAACATTAGAACATCTTTTGGGTTCAATAGCATCTTCTTCTTGTCTTCATCATCGAACTCTGCTTTCGGCTTTGGAACCAGCTGGTCTTTATCTTTCTTCATAAGTACAATGTTCCCTGTTTCAAAGATATCCCACAAATCAAAGTCAGTGGCCATAATAAAGTTTTGGAACTTTATCCTCCAGAAGGAAAACTTCTGGCTGTTGAATGCCGGAGGTCTGGTTATTGATGCTCCATCGGCCATTACGTGTTTGTTAAATCCTGTCATGATCGCTCTTGAGACAGTTACGTCCTTTAGACAAGAGACCTGCTCTAATACCAAATGTTAGTGTAGGATTTGACCAAGAGGGGGTGAATTGGTCACAGATAAAAATTTAAAGCTTGAATCGCAGAGATAATAAAGATAGCACCGAGAGAGCAGAGAAACAAAGAATACGAAGGTTGATCCTGGTTCGGTCCTCTCTGACCTACGTCCAGTCCTCAGAGCTCCTCTGAGATTTACAATCCACTAATAGCAATCAATCAGGTTTCACAAGCATTTACAATCAAGGAGTCACACTCCCCCTCACTAAATGCAATAGAACAGAGACTATCACTCTCTGTTTTCCAGCTATCTCACAACCCAATAATCTCAAGGCTCTGTCCTTGAGTTTCTCAATGAATACAAGAATGAATCACTGGTTTAAACTCTCAAAAGAGTATATATGATAAACACTGAAGCTCACAATGAAAGATTGAATGTTTTACAGAAGACAATAGATAGATAGAGAGAGAATAGTTGCGTAGTTGATCGTCGTCTCTTTCTGTCTTCAATGGTTATCTATTTATAAATGAAATCTTTTGAGTTATCCGTTAGAGAGAACTGAATGTCCGTTACTCACATCGAGTAGCCGTTGTCTCTGGTTCTTGAAAGCATTGAATGTTGTATTAAATACGTTCGTTTGACGACGGTGAATTCTGCCGGAGTTCTGATAGCTTCTTGTTGTCGGAGAACATCAGCAGGTTAAACCCTTCCTGTTTCATAGGATATTGATTGTGCATTTATGGTGGCAGGTAGGTTTTAAAATTGTTTGACAGGAATAAGGAATGGTTTGGTAAAAGTGTATCTCCGTGTCAAACGCTGATTGTCAGATGAATCAGTAACTCGAGTTGATGAAAACTGTCACTTGAGTTCTTCTTCATCAGTTCACAGCCATTTCAAAATGTTATGTGTTGAAACTCAAGTTTCTCAAAATGACTGACTCGAGTTAAGAAAACTTTTATTAGGAAAACTCGAGTTTGCAATGCAAGTCATGAATTTTAAGTTATGCAACTTCAGTTTTGAAAAGAGGTTGACTCGAGTCATGAAAACTTGAATACTGTAACTCGAGTTTCAGTTGAAAGTTTTTGTAATTCCAGTTATGCAACTCGAGTTATGAGCTAGTGTAACTTGAGTTACATTGATGCAAAAAGTCTTTCAAATGTTTAAAAGTTACGAGACTCGAGTTCTGTTTGCCTGCAACTCGAGTTGTCTCAACTTGAAGCTGGCAACTCGAGTTGTTGCTGAAAGTTCTGAGCAACTCGAGTTGCTAAAGCCTCAAACTCGAGTTTCAATACATGGATTACCTTGGAAGACAAATTTTCAAGCATGTAACTCGAGTTGTGAAAATGTTGTGACTCGAGTCATCAAAACTTAAAGCACAGAACTCGAGTTTTTGATGCAAGTTTAAGGTGACTCGAGTTGCTGAACTTCCAAACTCGAGTTATTGCTCATTGAAAATACTTGGACAGAAGTTATAAGGCATGTAACTCGAGTTGCTAAAAGGATGTGGCTCGAGTCATCCTAACTTGAAGTTGGAGACTCGAGTTGCACATGAAAGTTTTCAAAAATATAGTTATGCAACTCAAGTTCTGCAACATCTGACTCGAGTTGTTGAACCTTAAATCTCATTTTCAAAATTTCAGAAACCATTTCCAAATCCTGTCATGTAATCTTTGAATTTAAAACTTTGTTATCATCAAAACAAGGTATCAACAAGAAGCTATACGTATCTTACTTTCCTTTACTTGCATTATGGATTTTAAACTTTTTCAAATGGATGTAAAGAGTGCTTTCTTAAATGGTTTTATCATGGAAGAAGTTTATTTTGAACAACCCCCTAGTTTTGAAGATGTTTCCAAACCAAACCATGTTTACAAACTAAAGAAAACTCTTTATGGTTTTAAACAAGCTCCTAGAACTTGGTATGAAAGATTAAGTAATTTCTTAATCAAGAAAGATTTTGTTAAAGGAAAAGTGGACACAACTCTTTTTATCAAACTCTCTAAATCAGATTTGTTAGTATTACAAATTTATGTTGATGATATCATCTTTAGTGCAACTAACAATGATCTTTGCGAAGAGTTTGCTAAGATGATGCAGGGAGAATTTGAGATGTCCATGATGGGAGAATTAAATTTCTTTCTCAGACTTCAGATCAAGCAAAGAAAGAATGGAATCTTTATCAATCAGGCCAAATATCTCAAAGAGCTGCTGAAGAAATTTGGAATGGATCAATTTAAAAGTGCTGACACTCCTATGAGTTCAAATGCACTCCTTGATGCAGATGTAAAAGGGAAAGATTATGATATCAAAAGATATAGAGAAATGATTGGGTCTCTACTTTATCTCACCGCAAGAAGACCTGACATTCAATTTAGTGTTGGAATGTGTGCTCATTATTAGGCTGCTCCCAAAGAGTCTCATGCAGAAAATGTCAAAAGAATTCTAAGATATTTAGCTGGTACCACAGATATTGGATTATGGTATCCCAAAGGAGGCAATGAAGAATTAATAGCTTATTCAAACTCTGAGCATGCTCGATACAAGACAAATAGAAAAAGCGCAAGTGGCCAGTGTCAGTTTCTTGGAGGAGCCCTGGTTTCCTGGTTCAGCAAAAAGCAATCAACGGTATCATTATCATCAATAGAAGCTGAATACATTGTGTTCGCCTTGTAGCTTACCGCAAGCGTACGGGTCGCAAGTAGTATAAAAAAAAATCGTTTCCACGAGGACTAACGCATAAAGTCCTAAAGTTCTACCAAATTCACGAAAACTAACAATGAAATGAGAAAGACAAAATGGAGTTTTGATTCAATGATTAGCTAGGGATGCCTAGGATTTTTTTTAACCAA
This sequence comes from Vachellia pachyceras, assembly GCA_025593235.1. Lineage (NCBI taxonomy): Eukaryota > Viridiplantae > Streptophyta > Magnoliopsida > Fabales > Fabaceae > Vachellia > Vachellia pachyceras. The sequence continues at coordinate 26,995 of JANTPZ010135247.1, forward strand.
TGCAATTTATGAGAATTAAATACATACAACTCTATTAGTGCTTAAATGGCATAATATGTTTGTCTAAGGTTCAAAAAGCAATTGATTAAGCTTTCTCAAGTCATAACCAAATTAATATCATCATTCAACATGCACAATCTCTTGCTACAGTTAAAGGAAAATAATCATTATGCAACAACCTTAATATGACAATGCTAGGTTAATAACTATATCTCTATGTTACTAACAAACCATCCATTTAATTATTTAAACATCAAGTCTAGCATAATTTTATCTAAGTCCTACAATTAAATCAACTCTCTCAAGTTTAATTCAATTTGACAAATCAATCTAAGTGGTGGCCAATCAATTAGACGCATTAGGCACAAGATAAAATTAACATATAATTGTCACAATCACCAAATAGAGTATTATCCAATCTTAATCTGTACCATCCACCCTTTTCTGTAAACCGACATAAAGACCAAACTGATAGTTATAAGATAAGACAATGCCCAAAAATAAAAGTACAGAAAAAAAGGAGATGTCAGTGGACTTAAGAGACCCTGGTCAAATTAGTCCTAAGGCTTTGAAGTTACTAAGAATGTAAGCCAGGGACATAAATGGCATTAAGTATAAAGACCAAGGGCAGTATAGTCATTGGATAAGAAGGCTAAACCAGTAGTCAAAAGTCAAGTTAGAGCCTACGGATAGAAAGTACGGAAAAAGTTGATGTCGTTGGGCCGTAAGTCGCAGAATCAGATTTGGTTTGGTGGATGGAAGTCGGTAGGAACTTTAAAGTTAAGCGGGCTTGCTCTGGAGCAATTTCAAGATGGGTGACCTCCTGGGACGTGCCAAGGGGGTCAGTTACTAGAAGATCAAGAGAGAAAAGGTCAAGGGTAAAATGGAAATTTATGAAAAGTTAAACTGTGAAAAGGCAGTTTAGTCATTAAAGAGAAGTGTAAGGACATTTTGGTCATTTGACAAAGTCAAATTCAAAGTAAAAAAGCCAAACAGTTGACCAAAAATTAGAAAATTTCACAGATGCCCAAAAGATAGAGCAGAACTCACTGATTACCAGATATTCAACCGATTGTTGAAATTCGGTCTGCATGAGGAATTATGGAATTTTAAAGATTTGATGATTGAAAATATTTATTTAAGGTATCAGGAGTTCTCTAAGACCAAAAATTAGAGTCTAGGAAAATTCAGTGAATTTTATTGTATTTTACAAAATTATTGCCCAAAGTACGATTAAGGCAATTTTCCTGAAAATGAGAAAAAAGGCCCGAAAAATCCCCAAAAATTAATTTAGAACAATTTGGAAGGTATTTTGGGGAAAGATGAAGGGCTAGAGTATCAATGAAAAATGTAGAAAATTACAAGGCCCTAAAAATGATTTATCCTAAGGTTTCGTGTTTTCAGGAGTTTTTAAACAGGATAAAGTAATCCTGTTAATTTTGACTGGATTAAGGGACAGTTTGAGGATGATGATTTTAATATATTTAAGAGGGAATTATGGAGATTAAATGAGGGAGAAAACATCTCCAGAAAAGAAGAAAAAGATTTACCAGAATAGAGTTATGTTTACCGGTAAAAAGTGTAATCGGTAGAAGTAACCGAATGGAATTTGGTTTGGTTGGTGTAACCAAACCTCAACCAGATTTTTTAAGCCTTAATGATGATATTTTTGACTAGCCAATGAGAGTGAAACAAATGGTGGATGTGTGGCAAAATTCCCACCCTTGGATTAACCTCCTTATTGAAATTAAATCTCAACCTTTCATTCCATTTTAAGGAGTTTTATAAATTGGTTTTTCCCTCCTCTTCCACCTCCTTTCCAACCGACTTTATGGGCAGAAAATGGGAGAGAAGAGACAGCCATTTTTCCTCCATGAAAGAAGAGAACAAGCTTCCAAAAATCCAAGGTAAGAAGAGTTACTATCTTATGCTATATATCAAATTCTTCCTCTCAACTTCCTCTACCTTTCTATCGGTTTAGATTTTTTATTTTGGCTCTCTTTTGGTGGCTGGAAAGTTAGGGTTCATGAGAGGGAAAATGAGAAAGAGAGGGATTTAGAGGAAATAAATGGTTGCAAAACACTCCTTGCATGATAAGGAGAAGATTGATGTATATATTGCTTGGGCTTGATGTTTGTATGAAATTTTGGAATCTCAAACCCTAAGGGGAGATGCTGTCCAAATTTTTATTTGATGTGGAAGAGTTAAAATCAAGTTATATCATGCATGAATATGAATTTGGGAACAAGAATAAGATGATAAAAGTGATGAAAGTTGAAAATTTTCATGTTAGTGATTTTGGGGAGCTTCTCGGCCAGGTCTGGTTCTTGGGGAAGAAATGTTATTTTGATTATTTTGATGCTTCCAATGAGCTTAAAATGAGTTTTTGTGTAGGGTATAAGTGACCCCAAGTTTATGGAAGCATTGGAAAATCATACAGACAAGTTTGGGGTTTTAAGGTTCTTAAGGTTCAAGAGATAGTATCAAGGAGTTTTACAATGATTTTTGTCTTGGTAATGGCTTGTAATTGATGGCCATAATGTTGACAATTGTGTAGGCTAAAGTTTAATGCAAGAGAGTGATCCCCAAAGCAAACAAGAGAGCATTCAAATTAAGGGGAAATTAAAGACACAAGGTAGCAAGACCTTCTAACCCTAAGCTTAATTGCTTTGAAAATGTGTATGAATTATGCATGACTTGTGTTGAAAATTTGTGATGATTGAAAGTGTGAATATGTTCTTTTATATGCTATGGAAATATGCATTTCATTGTTACATGTTGCACTTTTATGAATTCACACTTATATTGAAAGTTGTCGTGCAATTTTATGATGTGTGTTAGAAAGTTTTGCTACTGGGATTTTCAAAAATCTCACTTTCCCCCATTAACCATTTTTAAGTGGAAGCTTCTCAAAGGGTAAGAAGAAAATGAATGATGCTTAAAGCAAGATCTGCATATGTGTAGGAGTATGGACTTATGTTGTAACTATATGCTTATTGTTTAAGAATTGTAATGGGATATGTAAATGTAACTCATGTATGTGTAATGGACTCATGATAAATAGTGAATGCCCTAAGAATACCTAATCACATAGGTTAATAGGATCAAGAAAGGTTTAGAAATTAATATGATGGTTTAGGAAGTTAAGATGGGCTGAAATTTGGCTAAGTGCTAGAAGTAAAGTTGGTCAAACAACCTACTTTGCCCCATCGTGAAATAGAGTAAATGAATTCCAAATGATTTGAAATTTTACAGAAACCTATTTCACATTGCAATCTTTAAAACAAGGCAAATATCACTAGAATTGGAATCTTGTACAGAAAGTTATGGCTGTCCAAAGTTGGCAAAAAATCATAGAAAATCCTGGGAAAATGAAAAATTACCATATGAACAGTACATTTTCACGAAAGAATCTGTACCAATTGGACCAGTTATATCATAATGGAATTTGTAAGCTTCAAATGGAAGTTGGAACCACTCGATTTCGATTTTTCTAGAATTAGTTATGAATTTTCAAAGTTGACCCAAAAAATTGTGAATAGTAACTTTCCTAAAAAAAATGAAAGTTCACAATTTGGTTCCTTTTAACAATGTAAGTTGTTTGAGGTCATTAATTGTTTCCAAATCATTATAACGGAAGCTAAGAGGGATAAATAAGAGGTGTTACAAGTTGTCTTGAAATAAGATTAGAGATCATATTTGAACTAAGACTTAAAGATTTGCATTTTGCAATTCCAAACTTAAGAGAGGACTCTCTCTAGGGTTATTTATTGAACTAGGACTTATCAATGATTGACCAACTTTGTGGCATCTTCCAATACTTAAGGTTCTTGTTCTTCCGTATTCAAGGGTTTAAGTAAATTGTTAGCCTTTAGCATTCTTGAAGTGTGTATATTTCAAATTGGTTGTGGGTTCTTGGGATATTTCCCTTTGGGTATAAAAAAAACCCATTCCTTCCCTTTGTTCTTGGTCTAGCTGAAAATCACCATACATAGGGACAAAGTGATTTTTCAAACTCCCTTTGCATATAAGTGCATATTCTTCTACTCTGACCACTTCTCATACAATATTTAACACCAAACACTTCTCTCCTATGCACATAGGAATTTGGCTAGCATCTCCCCTAGGGTTTGAAGATTCCAAAATTTCATATACACTATCTGTAATATTCGCATATGATGATTTAATGCTATGATTGTGGAAATATAGAAAAAGAAAATGCCAATGGATAAGGAAGATTATGGGTGACTAAATCCCTAAGCCTTGAGAATTTAAGTAAAGATGACCAAAGAGCAAAATAGTCATTTGGTATAAGTGACAAGGGTAAAATGGTCATTTCACTTAAAAAGGCTCAGGGCATAAAATGTCATTATATAGAAAGGACATTTTGGTAGTTTGGTCAAAAGTCAACGGAAAAGTCAAAGTTGACCAAAAAGTCAAGGTTGACCAAAATGTCAAAGTGGACCAAAATGTCAAAATTATCTAAGGGTAAGGTTGGAATTAAGAAAGAGTAGAAAAAGTGATGGCATTTTGGGAATTATAGCAAAAGTAGGAAGGTAATGGCATTTTCGTAAATAAGTGGTAAATAAAGGATTTCGAGTTAAAGACAACCAAGAAATAACACATATATAAAATCAATGCAAGGTAGATGCCAAAGTTAGAAGTGTTCTACAAAAATGTAATATTCCCATCATTGCTCTTTCAAGAACCTTGCAACTTTGAAACTTGTTCTTATGTTTTCAAACTCTTCCCAAAACTTTTTCTCACTTTTACCCTACACAATTTTCCATTCTAAAGCCATGGGAAGCATCAAAATCATGAAAATCACACTCCTTCCACAATTTCCAGATTTGGCCGAAACACTTCAAGAGAAAGGGGAATTGTGCTTTTCAACTTCTAACTTCATTCATTTACATAAACGCAATCCTAATCCATTGTTTATGCATTATTTGACATCAAAAACATCTTCCCCAATCAAGAAGAAAATTTGAAGCACCTCCCCTTTAGGGTTTGAAATCCAAAATTCTAAATACAATAACAATCAACACAAACTATACACCAATCAACTCCCTAGCTTGCATAGAGTTGTTTGGTACCAATTATTTGATTTAAATCCTTCTCTTTCTCATTT
>JANTPZ010135249.1:0-47119 GCA_025593235.1 Vachellia pachyceras
CACTAGACCAAGGGCAAAATCCCATTCCCTCCCTCTTCCTTCGAGATTTTCCTTTGTGCGCTAACATCACTAGCCTCTGACCCCCTTTGTCTGTGTCCATGGTTGTTTGCCTATCCCTCGTTGATTTGCCCATCCCCCGCTGTTATTATTTCTTCTAGATCATTTCACGAATACTAATTAAGTACTTGTTTCTAGGGGTATGCATCATTTTCTTTACTGTAAACCATGTATTTTGAATTGGCACAAATAACCCAATTACTCAAAATTGAAATACCGATGCCTGTCAAGTACACAAGATTTATTTCTCATTTGAAGCTGTAAGATAATAAGTTCAAGACTACACACTGAAACATCAATTTATTATATTATATTCAATACAATATTAACCCAAACGAACAGCCAATCGTCTTCCTGTTTATCTTCCATGGTAGACCCTACCGATAAATTAAAATTTATGATTCAAACAACTTATGAGACCACCTAGACAGCTTTAATCACACTAAATACATCATATCTCAAGAATGTTAATATATATTTGATAATATCATTAGGAAGTGTCAAGGATTATTTCAACCAAAATAATTTAATATTCAATAAAATACCTTCATATCTTTCTCTAGGAACAAGTAACCGATGGTAGTCGCCAAGACGTTTTCCAGCTGTTACCTGTTACTCACAAATCGGCAGACCCAAAACAAGTCAAACCAAAGCAAGGTTCGTCAAGTCATGTTAAAATGTGGAATACAGAGATCGTATCTTGCAAGTGTTTCTCCAAGTAGAGGATGTCTGAAATCATTAACTAATCAAACAAACATGTGAAAGAAATAAACTTACAAACAAGAGGCCGACTGCCATAACTTAAGTAAAAACATGCATCCATGAGTTAAAAAAAGATTAGAAAAATTAACCAAAAGTTCAAACATACTGTGTAATTGATTCCCTTAATAGTTAAAGAACCGGGCAAAGGCCTTCCATCCACTGAAGAAAAAATTCTTCCATGCACCCCTGTCTAGAGAACAGAAGATAATTAACCAATTAAATGAATCATATGGCACCAACAGCATATAAAATATACAAATATAAGATTCTCCAACTATCAACGCATCAAGACAATGTATGATGATATGTCCAGCCTTCACTTAATAGTTTAAATACACTATTGGAATGTGTGATTCTTTAACATAGTACTAGAGGCTCTTTGAACAAACAAGCTAAAATCCAATTCCCACTTCCCAGCATTACATTTTTCTAAACATAGTTTCTAAAACGCCAAGCTTTTCCTGGTTCCAGCCCCAACGATTTTGATACGAGAAGGGGCATCATAAATATAAGAAAGTTTCACTTTTTTCCTTCACCTAATGAATTCAACTTATAGATAAAGGGATCCTAAAAGATTTACAGCGCAATAAAAAGACTGACAAATATTTTACATTTCCAATTTGTTGCCAAATATGGGTTTAATTAAATGTAAGCATACTTAGACTTATTTCCAACCAGGTTACTTCACAGGCTTTCTTTTACATCTGTGCAAATTGAAGGGGAAAGAGTGATAAGTTGGAAGCAAACACAAGCAGTGGATTGTTAAACGCTATGAAGTCAATAACACACATTCAAGGGAAATTACTTGGAAAGTAGTTTGGTGTGCACAGGTCCCTTCTAAAGTTTACAATCTCTCAATTGCATAGCCCCTTGATTTTATTTAGTGCGGTTGATCTCATCAAAAGAGGCCTGTCAGTCATTATAATTGGTTCATGAAGCGAGGGCAAATACAATTGGGCTCCAAAAGATCATTACAGCTAAGTCTTAAAAAAATTTATCGAAAGATGAGCTGCAGATAATAATTCAAGCAATAGCAAATATGGGAATCTAAGTTGCAAGCAAGTCATTTAAGTCTTACAAGTTACTACCAGTGATTTGCAACTGCAACTCCCATATATAGAGCTGTTTAAATTGATATTTCTAACTCACCGTTCAACAAAAGTTTTTGGGACCCAAATGTAATTGAACTTTTTGAGACCTAAATGCCATTTCTTCAAAAAGCAATACACCGATAGTTTATCTACCGAGACATGTCTAGGAATTCACAGAAACCGATGTTTGCCTTTTCACTCTTCATCAGAGACATCGCCTATAATGAATTGGTCTTTTGGATTTTCTGCTCATATGGAATATCTTCAAGGCTAACTGAATTGAACTTTGGAATTTTTTTTATTGGTACGGAATATGTTGGAATGAAATATTTATTAGGCCCATGTTAGATGTTACATTGTTATTCTTTTGTTTATTTTTTCAAATATTTCTCAGCTCTGATTTACTCTAATAAAGAGATTAGCTGTTAAATTTAATCAAGATTAGGAATTATTATTGTCAACCTCTGACTATCAGTACCCTAAAAAGCTTTCGTACTGTGTTTTTGATAAATCAATTGAATCTTGTTGTAGGAAAATTTCTCAGAATATGAAGTAAGCTCGGGGTAATTGACTTTGCTGCAAATACCCTTGTGTTTGAAGTGGATAATTCAAACATGATAGCCATATTTCTAACTATAAAATGATATTTTTAGTTTCTTTGAGGAGAATCGTCGTGCAATTATTGTTTCATTCTCATGGATAGCGGTAGTGAGAAAAAGGTAAGAAGAGAGAGAACAAAAGAGATAGCTGAATGATGCACAGAATATTACTCATAAAAGCATAGCTTCTGAATGCAAGCCCTCTTTTAAGCCCAAAAAATAAGGATTACAAGTCATCTTCCTTATATAGGCTTATTACTCTTCTAATGACTCCCTTATCACAACTACCTTGTGACTACCTCACAATTACAAATTATATTCCTTCCGGTTTTAAATATAAGAACTCATTTGTAGAACAATTGCACCAAAAGTAGTTCTTATATTTAGCACCAGAAAGAGTACATCAATAGCACCCCCAACAATAAACAAAAAATGGCATCGAACTAGAATATTAATTTCTGTTTTTTTGGTGTAAAAAGATATCAACAGAAATAAAGTACCTTCACCAGGCTTGCAACAAGATTAAGCATGCTCATTTTGTTGTAGTTCCAGAGAACAGGAAGCTGAAAATTAAACAACAAAAAATTAATAATTCATCATAGGAAAAATCACCAATAACATGTACATTTCACTTATTTGACCAAGTATCTAAATTCACCTTACTTGTGGCCAAGAGAAAACATAAAAATGAAAATGATGGTTGACACTTAGTTTGAATAGGAAATTACAGTTTTAATTTGTTATGCTTTTATTTATAACTTGTTATTACATCTATTTTATGTTTGAAATGCTAGTTTGAGACTCAATTATTTCCATGCTATTCATTTTTGTCCCAATTATTGAATATTTATATACACACCTCCCTTACATGCATCCTACGACTTGAAAAATTGTTGTATCACACGTATCATATTTTGTCATGTATGATACATGGATTCATATCAGCAATTCCTTTTGTTTTTGGCCAATCTCTTATCATCAATACTTCCTAGCTGCAAGTGATTTATTGGTTGATTTTTTGTGGCTACTAGCCTTCTTCCACTATATATTGAAGCTTCTTCTTCTTCTTCTTTCTTTTTTTTGAAATAAGAAATTTCATAGTGAAATTCTTCAAAAACCATCCAATCCCATAGCAGCTCATTTAGTACAAAACTAGCAAGAAAATACAAGGGTAGAACCAGAAGAGAAAAACATTATACATTATGAAACTATCATTAATGTTGTCCACATTAAGTAATACTTTCTTAAGTTGTAATGATTCCATAAATTGAGCTTAAATGGAGTCTTAGATTTCCAAAGGGGTTTTGAAAAGTGACAATGACAGCATTAGTTGGAAGTGCCAACGACATGTTTTACGAACTTTGTTTAGCTCATAGAAGTTTCTTCACCTTCACTGATGTAGGTGCATTGTTTTATATTAGCCTATTGATATGTCTGAGGGAAGTAATGGGCCTTAGACACTAGCCCTATATTATAGTAGAAAGAAAAAGTTGAAACTAGTATGAAGAATTTTGACATATACTGGTGGTGTAGGTGTGCATGGGGAGTCTGGGAAAAGTGAGAGGAGAGTGCTGGCCTCCCAAATGCTGGCTCAGGGTGAGGCCTGTTAGGTTTCATTGTGTCTTTTGGATTTCTTTGTTCTGTTTTACAGTGATGTGCAGCTAAGCTGAGTATACTGGTTCTAGTCTTTAATTCTCAACTGAGATTGAAGGCTTAACCAGTGATTTTGCTTCTATTCAATGTTATCACAGCTTATATTAATACATTTTAGTTAGGTTGCCACCACCTTTGATTTTAAATTTTAAGAGAGCTAAAAGTAAAAAAGTCTGAACTAACCTCAGCTGCCTTAGGCCATTTGTTCTCACTAACTTCCAAGGTCAATTCAAAACAGCCAGCATGGATATAGTTCCAGTCTTGCATGCCTCCATAGATGGGGTACCTGCAGTTAGTGTCTTCTGTAATAATCGATGAACTAGGAAAACAATGAAATGAATCAATAATAAACTTCAACGGATTGTTTCGGATTCCATACCAAGCTGCCCCATTTGTGATTCCCCCTACAAATTCTGTGCTTGCAGACATGTTGTAGTGAGAATGACTATATATACTTGCCATGAATCGAAATGTATCATCATCTGGACATCCATAATAGTTTGTCCTGCATTAATGTGTTTCAAATGAAAAATTCAATGTGAAATGGGCAGAGAAGGGGGCCTAACCACACATCCCTGCATGAACATATACTGCAAAGAGTCCCCATTTGTTTTCACATCACCCTACAGCCACTTCATATTTTGACAGGTTATTGGTATTTTATATGGTCTTGAATGTGTACCCTCAACTCAGTTTCTTTTGACAAACATCACAGTCTTCAATTGAGCTTATTTCTTCTGTATTTTTACTTGAATTTCCAGAGCATTTAATGCAATTCTTGCCTTTCATGACCCTTTCTTGAGCTTAATTTGGGAGTTAGAGTTGTTAATTTTAATTAGCTTGATTTTGGTTGCATTTTTCATGAATAATGATATATTTGCACTTAATTTCAATCATGAGCAAATGATACTTCAAATGTTTGCTATTTCATTTCACGAACTTTAGCAAATAACAGAAGGAAGCAGCTCTGGAACAGTTTGCTGCGGCATAATTCATAATTCGCCACGGCCAAAGATCAAACAGGCGAGCAAAAACTCTCGGGAGAGGTTCGCCGCGGCAAATATCGCGTATCAGCGCCAGATCAAGCTCTAAATGGAAACAATAACCAATCCAACTTCAAAAATCCAACCCATGACGGTTAATACATGTCATTTAGGGTAAACTTCGAAGAGAGGACGAGAAGGAGGCAGATACTCTCATTCATCTCAATTTTCTCTCATTTCTCCACTCTCTCAACCCTACCTCCACCTAATTTCATCCCCAATCTCATCATGCACTTCCATTCATCCATCCGGAGTCCTGAACTGCTTGCGATGAGCAGCTGAGCACCTCCCTTCCTCTTGGAGATGATGACGACTTGAGTTCAAGGAGCTAAAAAGGAGAGTAGTAGTTTTAATCTGTATTTATGTTATGAATTTCATAGTTTCTGAGTTAGGACTTGTGATTTGTAAGTAAATACTTGGTCTCAGTCGAGCCAAACTTGGATTACTTGTATATTGAATTTGCTTTGTGTTTGACTTGGCAGAGTGAAGTCTCATTTCTACCTCTATTCAATGAGATCTTTGTTGTTCTCTTCTATTTTCCTAGTTGTGCTTGATTTTAGAGGGAATATTGTGTTGAATTGAATTTTTCACTTGGCGACTTCCGTACACACACCAAGTGTTTTTAAAGGGTTTCATGGAATAGAGTTTATTGCATGGAATTTCTGACCCAGCGAGTTGTTGAGGTTTACATTACGAAACTTAATGCAAAAACCACTGCTTTCCCTCATATTTTGTCAACTATGATGGCTTAAACCATTTCCAAGAGGAAAGCCATCATCAAACATCTTTTGCATTTCAACTCTATTTTTATTGCTTCCCACAATCCAAAAACTCCAAAAAGAAACTGTTTTGTAATTAACTTTAGGTCCATACAATTTTGAAACGAAACGGTTCTTATTTGCAAAGTGAACTCAACCACAAGCTAGCTAACTAGTGTGCACGAGGCTCCGTAGAGAACGACCCTAGGGTTGCACCCTATAGTGCAATCCTTGGAAATCACAAATTTGTTGATCCGTTTCCGAGTTTTGACAATGACAAAATTTTTAAACTATCATATGTGGCCGGATCAGTCTTCAGTAGGACTAACGACGGGAAGGTTTTTTAGCAATGTGCTACCTATGTTGTTCTCTAGACTAGGGGCTTGAGCAAATTGCTCTTATCTTTGAGATTTTCTTAACTAGACATGTTTTCAAATGCACTGCATGGAATACAAGAAATGAATCAAAATGTTCAGGCTTTGTGAATAGTAAGACATGTTAGAAATTGAAATACATAATAATGCACAATTTCATCTTGGACCTGTTACATGATATGATTGTTTTTATTTTAAGGCCCCTCTTTGTGGTCTGACTCTTAGAAATTAAATTTGATCTTTTCCTTATTTACTTCCTGATTTGGTGCCTAGGATTAGGAGAGAATAATTCCCCTTAACCACTTGATTGTAATTGCTGATTTTGCTCCCCTTGATTGAGCTTTCAGCACCTATATAATGTACCCTTTCCTCTCAATAATAGACAAATCCGACCCCCCTGTTTTTAAGGCCTCTCTCACTGTTAGCCCCATGTTTTCTTCTAAGTAGTCTTCCAAACGTGTGTGTGTGTGTGTGTGTGAGAGAGAGAGAGAGAGAGAGAGAGAGAGAGAGAGAGAATCCTACTGCATAAAATTCAAAGCAAACAGAACAAGTTCCTAATAAAATCAAACAGAACAAGTTCCTAATAAAATATGTTAAAAGCTTTTATAAAAAGATTATTTATCACCTTTTATTTTGGGTGCCATCCCAAGGGTAATTTGCAACAAGTGCACCCTGAGTTTTAAAAAAAAAAACACACACACATTAGTTCAGGACTACTGCATCTAGATACAATAAACATTAATCGAAATAGGCAGCAAGTCATAATCAATAACCAAGCCAACTGGAAAATCAAGTCCATATAATTCCATTCGTGCATTAAGTATCTTCTACTGGAGAAGATGGATAGAGAGAAAGCAAGAATTCCATAAGTTGACGAGATCCAGTATATCATGTGATAGATATAAGGACTAGCCCAGAATGTTAAGCACAAAGTTCATGGAAAAACAGCACAGACATAATAAGGAATTGAAGAGAAACAGTATTTGCATATTGAAAATATACTACCCCATGCAGAGTGGCAGATGCTGTGAATTTTATCTCTCTCAACCAATTCATAATGGCTCTTGTTTCAGGTTGGCGTGCATCTTCATTTTCATTGATAGGAAAAAACTGTAGTTTCATGCCAGAAAGACATTCCAATTAAAAAAAAAGGTCTCATGCAAGATATAGTAATTGCAAAGGGAAAAACCAGCATGTGACTTCAAACCATCAACCCTCAAAAATTTATTGTGGTTCTCACATGGAATTTGCCCAACTAATGCTTAAAACCATGGAATATTAACTAGCAACAGATGCTTAAATCACAAGTCTAAACTGAAACTGTAAGACATAATGAAAACCAGCAAATTATCTATAATTAAATTAACCACAAATTCTATTAAGCACATGATTTTTAACAAAAACAATAAAAGATTGTTTTAGTATCATCTTTAGGAAGCCATTATTCAAGCAATATACGTTATGCATATTATTGGCTTTATTAATGTGATTTTTAACTATTTATGGTAAATAGACGTTTAATATATGATGCTGACATAGGAAACAACAAAGCTATTTATCTCCCCTACCAACACCCTTCCCCTCCAAGAATCTGTTTTAGGGCTTGTTTGACAACCAATTCTAGAACCTAGGTTTGATTTCAAAACCTAGGTTTTACCTCAAAACCGAGGTTTTGTCCAAGCAAAAAATGTTTTCCCAAAAGCTATTTTGGTTACAAAACCTCAGTTTGAAACCTAGGTTTTCTCTTTCCTACCTTTTCCTCTTTCCTCTTTCCTACTTTCCTATCCACTTTTTTACCTTGAAATCCGTAAAAGCTAATAACTTCTCAAACATAAATCACTTTTCAAAACCTAGGTTTTGCCTCGAAATCTGTAAAAGCTATTTTCCAAAATCCATTCTCCAAAACCTAGGTTTTACCTCGGAATCTGTAAAAGTTATTTTTAACCTTACATCCAAACAAGCTCTTATTTTGAGTAACTTCCACTACATTAACATGTTGTTAATATATCATGTTCAACTTGAACAAACTAAGTTATCCAAAATCATAGTTACTGAAAGGTGCATTGATTACTTCGATCCCATAGGGTCTTCTTCCAATCTCCTTTCTCATCAATCAATCTCGACATTTAAGCTTGGCTGACTACTTGGCTACTTGTACTGATAAATAACTTGAGGAAATTATCTAAAAGAGGAAAAAGTTTTAATAGCAAAATAAAATTTACCTGGTCAGGAAAATCCCTGTTGAGATCAATGTCATTCAAATTATTACGCCTTCTCAAACTAAAGCCATCAGGATTCAAAGATGGAAGTATATGAAGGTGAATGTTCTCCACAATCAATGTTGCCTGAAACAATTCGGTGTCAAACATTGAAAGAAGACATAAAATTATACAATTATAAAGAACCCCACTCACGAAAAATTGGGTGAAGTCCAGAAAGATGCCAAAATAACAAGCCTATCTCATAGAATATGAAGGTACAAAACAAACGGACAAGCATAATCCTCTAACCAAATGGATGACACCCTATAGTGGAGCACAGTGTAGCCTATGTTTCTTTCTCTTCCTAAAACATTGACCATCAATCAAATGAAAGTCTTTCAAAGTATTTTAGAAGAGTTATTGCTAATAAAATAAGAAAAGATCATATTCCATGACTTCCAAGCTATCTTTCAATGGAGAAGGAAACTATTGCTGGCTACCAAACAACATGTACCATAGATTGTCTCAATGTAAGATCTTGATAAAGATGAGTATCTTAATCAATTTGAGAGAACAAAGGAGAGACTTTGTGCAAAGTTGACATGCTAGAACAAACAAGATAGAAAAACAGCAACCTCACAGTCCAACAATTTACTTTAAAAAGAAATGAAAAAGGCATAACTTAAATACCAGATTATCTTTTAGATAGTTATCACATAACCAATTTGCCAGAAACATAAGAAGCTCACGACCCACAGGCTCATCTCCATGTACATTTCCAATATACTGCATCATTAGTAAATCAATCACAAAAAGGAAATATTCCCAGCAAATTACATAAAACTAAATAAACATATCTAAATATGCCATCAAACAGACGCATTCGGACTTCAGAGTGGAAATAACAGTGGTGTCACCCATGTATGTGTAAATTCATGTACACTACTTAATTGCCCATATGTATTGCCTTGCCCATATCAGTAGAACATGTCAACCAAATGCAAATGAAGATAAATAAGTCACATGCTTTTTTTACTTCTATGGACAAAATAAGGTAAAATATCTCTTTTCAAATAAAATATTCATATTATGAGAAAGTGCAAAAACAAACCAAATATAAAATAGGGTAATGTTGCGGTGAAATATAGGACAAAACCTACTGCGACACCAGTATAGATGAATTTGCAGCTTCAAATTGGAGATGCACAATTGAACAATTGTCCATTCTACAAGGGTGGATATCAATTGGTTGCAAAACTAAGTGGTCTATAATTTTAGAAAAGGCAACCTCCAAGGTGTTCTAGCTAGTGAAGGGTTCTAACCAGCAAAGAAGTTAAGTCAAGCATCACTAAGCGAAGTTTCACAACATGCAGCTGTCTAGACATCAACTCCCTAAAGTGATCTGATTGATGGGAACTAAAGCAGTATAACATTCCTAAATCACAACTAACTTGTATGGGATGCTCAATCAGGTTTTAAGTGGGTTAACTCTCCCACCCCAATAACAAGGTTACATGGAAATTTTCCATCACAATTCCACTTGGGTACCCATCAAGATTTCATAACTATTTATTATCAATATATTTCTATCACAAGACCAAAACAGATTTACAGAGTCCTAAATAATGAAATCCTCCCATAATTAGCATCTAAACAGTTAAAATTCAAATAACAGCTGCCTGTCTTGCACTCCCTCACCAATACAAGTTTAAGATGGATCTTATGCGGGTTACATCTTCAAAAAGAAATGGCTAGTTGATTTATACTAAAGAATTTGTAGGTTCATTGAGAATTGTAGACTATTTGACAAACTACCAGCTCTAAGATTAACTAATGTAATAGGAATAAATGATACATACAGCAAGTACTGTCAATTCTTACAGGGCAAGTGCAGAGTTACTTTAAAGAAGGTGATTTATTAGGTTTATAACATAAGTTTGCTCATTTAAATTGGAAATATTTTCAAAAACGATTCATTCTTGATTGAAAAAAAAAACTCCACCTTGCCCCCTAGGTTGATTTGAGGGAAGCAAATGGTTTCCATGGCTTAACATGCTCATTACAACTGCAGTATACATAAAGCTACCATACAAGTTAATTATTATCAATATTCTAAGCAATTGTGTGAATTCTTGCACTTAAATAATTAAAAACCCTTTATCCATAAGTCCTGCCAGGTTCAGAAAATTCACGCATGCACATTGCGAAGATCATCCAATTAGATTTTAAACTTCTCTCCAGAATGTTACAATCTTGAATTCAAAGCAACAAGAACAAGAAAAAGGACCCCATAGCGCATAGGATACTTATAAAAATGTTCGCACTAATTTACATATGGGATACGATTGCATGTAACCATTTTATCTTCTGCTCACTTTCAAAAATTGTAGAAGAAATGATGAGATTAAAATGATTAGAAAGGTTGTTCCAAGCTTCTCAGCCTACCTGCCACCAATCTGTCATGTCCCAACCATAGTAATTCCCTATGTGTCCTTGTTGGATTTTCTTAAACTATATGCCAATATATCTTTGCTATAAATTAAACAAAAACCAATGAAATGGCTGCTTCACTAATGCTGTGCAAACACTCACCTTAAATGCAGGCTCAGCCTCTTCTTCGCCAGGCTTGTCAGAAATCTCTATCACCCACTACATGCAATGAATGTGATAGCAATCACTTACTACTAAGATTTAAAAGCTTCACTCACATCTTAAACGACATTTAAGCCATGAAAAAAATTGTACACGAGTTGGAAAACAAAACAATAGAAAAGAAAATAAGGAAAAGAGGAGGGGGAAATTACCAGTGGAACTCCATTCACACTCTTCCCAATACTGATAAAAAATTCCTCAAAGAAAGAAACAATTACAAGTCAGTTTATCCATTGAAAAAAAAATATTTTAAAAAAACTTGTTGAGATCCATTTACTCATGAAAGCTACTGTTAATATATATTTTTTAAAAAAACGATTTTGAGGAATCCGTTTACATTGTGGAAGTCATGAATCGAAATTGTGGAAGTAATGGCAGAAAAGTAACTTGAAGATGGATAATCAATTAAAGCACAGATGTGAGGAATCACCTGTATATTCTAGAAATGTTGCTGCACCTTCGTCCAAAATCCTTTATTGCCGTCTCAAGGTCGGAATTGGTCATGTAGTCGCGAGACAAGTCAAAAGTACTTCGGGACAAGGGGGAAACAGATTTGAAGTTAATGCACAAAAAGGAGAAAACAACAAGCATGTCATAACTACTCAGGAAACGTTCTTTGCGATTACCTCGTCTGACTCTGAGCTTGATGGTCCTCAAACAGGTGCCTTGCATGACTTTCACCAGCAGTAGTGTTTAACCCTTACAATATGAAGATAAATTATTTATTAGAAACACCAAAAGTTAAAAAAGAAAAATCCGCCGAGTTTCTACATATAACTATACTTCCTCGTGGAACTGATTCATCGCATCAGATTTCGTTGAGAAAGCAATCAGGTTTTCCCGGTTCAGTGCTTAGTAACAAATTCAAGGCTCGTTCACAATTCTTTCTCAATTCAAAACCTTCCCGGAAATCAAGAAGAGGAATATAGAAGATGTTGAGATACAGGTTACTATTCTAAGGAAATAAAGAGAAGAAGACCTGAAGGAATTGAGCTCCATAAACCACCCCTGGCTATACAATGGTGAGAAAGAGATAAAATTGTAGACCAAAGCAGGAGAAGAGAGAGGAGTAGCTTCATAATCTTCAACGTTGATGAATTGCAAGGTCAAACATCTGGAGCATGTTAGTGCCTTTGTCCTTTCAATCGCTTTGTTGATCGCCAGCAACCCGGTGCCTCATCACGTGCACACGCAAGGAAATCGCGCGTGGGTGTAAGAGCAAAATTATTTTTTTTTTCCTTTTTGTCTCCGTATAAAATGAAAAAAATATATAATTAAAATTGACATAATAGACTTCAACAGGAATTAATAAAATATCAATTTTAAAGAGAAAGTTACTATTAAAAAATTGCAACAAGAAACAGGTTTTATTTTCAATGCGTCACTTAAATCAGAATGGATGGAGATATTATTGAGTAAATTCCTCTTGTGTGACACCATTTGTGCTTGTTTGGGAACTTTGTTTCCCAATAGTGTACGTAAGTTAAGACAAAAACATATCAAAATCCTTAAAAACCATCCCAAAATCTATAAAAATCATCTTAAAATCCGTAAACACTTTTCTCCCAACGGAATTCCCAAACAAATACAGGGCTTGTTAAAAGTTATTCCTGCGCTTACCGAGACAAAATTTCTCTCACATATTTTACCTAGAAATCTGTGATCGTTCTCCCAACGGACTTCCCAAACAAGCCCACAATGTGGTTTAAGGATATTTCAAGGCCACTTTGGTAACCCCATGCCATATCAATCTTGTGCTTGTTTGGAGAAGTGTTTGGCTTTTCCAAACGTACGTTAAACAATGTTTTTTCCGCATCATCAGGGTGAGGGTTCTAACCCTGGGGAGTAACAGCCGCGATAATTAACGCAACCTCAAAGAGGTTGTCCCATCGGTACCTCACTACCACCGTAAGGCCTCCTCGCGAGGGGTCAGGATTAGTATGGGGTGGGCAATGAACCCAGGATACTCTAGGATACCGGATGGTTTATACAAAAAAGCAATATTTTTCCGCAAAACGAGATAATCTCCTTAATATATTTATCTCGATTTGCGTAAAAATACTTTTCTACTGCATTCCCAAATGGGCTCCTTATGTGGCATATGCAAAAAGGCACAATAACTAAAATATATATGTGTATTATTCAATAAAATTCATTTTCTTTTAAATGATTTTTATCAAAAGCCACTTTTACGATGTTTATTTAAATAGATTTTCATTTTAAAAAAATGGGTTATACACAAAAGTTGTTTTTTAAAACTGAAAAATCATTCCCAGGGGTTATCCAAAAATCCAGTTTTGTTGTGTAGAGTTGAGAATGCTGTGAATGAAAGACTTTATCAATTACAAATTTCCAAGGGTATTAAAAAGGTCCCAAAAATCTGAAATGACTTTTTTAGGATACTTATGAAACTTTTGTGAGCAGACACATTTTGCTTAGACCAAATGAGATTTATTAAAATAATAAATATATGAGTATAATATTTTTTTTAGTCAAACAAAAATGATATTAATAAGAAAAAAGATTCTACAGTACATAATAAATTAAGCTACAGAGATGTGAAAAAAAACAGTAATCTGAAACAAAAGCCTGGCACAAGATAGATAAAAAGATAAGACGAGAATGAAGTTAGCTGGAGCAGGAGATCTTGCTCAACCACTCCTGTAGAAGGGAGAAGATGTTGATCGATGAAATGTTGCCCTCCACCTATAGATCTATTTAAAAACACGGTAGATAAATATTTTTACGTAAGTCGAAATAAATCAAACGGGTTTTTGAACTCCCAGAAATGTAACCAAACATAACCATGATTTGTAACTTCTTACTATCAATGTCAAAAGTTAAACCAGATTTTATAATCCAGGTTAAAGAGGCTCTACAACAAATCAAAAGAAATAATATCGGATCTGCATCTTTCCTCAGCGAGATAAATTTTGTGACCAGGGAGGAGATCTAAGCATATATTAGTATAGGGATTGTTTGTTGGAGCGTTTGAAAAAGCCAAACGCACGTTCAACAATGTTTTTCTGCAAAGTGAGGTAATCCCCTTCACATATTTATCTCGGCTTGTGTAAAAATACTTCTATACCGCATTCGCACATAATCTCTTTAATATCATGTATTAATTATTTAATTTTGTATATAAAGGATGGACATGATAGTTTTATGTACGGTTCTTTAATGCCCTGTTTGGTATGATGGAATTGGGCACATGGAAATCGAGCCTAATTCCATCATACATGCATGTTTGGTAGAATGGAAATGAATTCCAATTCCATTTCCATATCCACCAAACCTCACTTTTTTCAATTCCATCTAAAAAGCTCATATTTACAATTCCATCTCCACAATTCCATTTTTGCCCAACAACTGTACACACCGCCAGCGACCATGACTGCACCAGCAAGCACCTCCGACTACGATGACAGCGACCTCCAGCGACGGATTAGTCTTCCACCACCACAACCTGTCGTGACTTCTGACGAAGATGAAGACGAGGACAGGAACGACGACCTGTCGCGACGACTTCGTCTTTAGCCACGATGGCTTCGTCTTCGGCCACGATGACGACCTCTGACGAAGGCGACCAGGATAAGAACGGTGACCTCCAGCTCCAGCAATGAAGACGGCAACCTCCAGCTCCAGCAACGAAGACGGCAATGGAGACAATTTTTTTGTTTTTTATTTTTAAATATAAAAGGGCATTTTAGTCTTTTCATATAAAAATGAGATTACATTTCCATGACATACCAAACGTACTTGTAAATCCATCTCCATATCAGCCTCCATCTCTATATCCATATCCATTTCCATTTCTATCAAAATCAATTCCAGTGTACCAAACGAGACATAATTAAATGCTCTTAATAAATGAGGGATTCCCGACTGATGGGGATTAGATCTAATAGAAGAAGTTAATCCATTGTAATGTGATGAACCAAGGTTTGAATACTAATGAACATGGCCTCCTATATGGAGCTATGGCGTTACGGCCCATTTTCAGATGTACTAATTGGCCCAATGAATTCATGGCTCGCTGGACTTAAACTACCTTGAAGATTGTTATCACTAGTTATTCACATGGATCAAGTTCAACACCTAATACCCAAAAAAGAAGAAGGTTTAACAAGTACCAATGGGGCTACGTCTAATAAAAAAGATTAATTTCTTCCAACATAGTAAAGTCAGCTAATGAGAGTTGGGCCTAGCAGGAAGGCCTAATTCCCCACAGTGTGATAAATCAAAATTTGAATCTCCACTGAAAGATGTGCCTACATTTATTACCCAACAATTCATCAATCAGGATGGCCTCTAGCAGAAAAAAAATGTATTAGTGCAAGAAAAATGTTCAACCCAAACCCTAATGGGTTAGGTTTAGCTAAAAGACTTGTCTCTTATAGTGTAGTGAACCATGGTTTAAATCCTTCATGGGTGAGACACCCATATTTAGTGTTTAACAATGTCTTGAGCATGATTGCCCCATTAGGAGAACATACGTGCTTAGCAAAAAAAAAAATCGGATTAAGCATTTAATACCCGATAGTGTCTTGAATAATATTTACCTCGGCTTAGCAAAAAAATGTTTATGGAAAATATTTTGCCTTCTATTAACAATAAATGCCACTAATCAACAATGATAAATATAAATTAATTACTTTATCAATCTCTTAAAAAAAGTTAAATGATTTTTATATTTATGACTAGTATTTTGTAAAGTTTTATAATTAGCAATTCAGAGATAGTTTTTAAACTTTTCTATCATAGTATTCATTGTTGACTGAGTTTTAATTGCTTATTGTATATCATGGTAGTGTACTTAAAGTGCAATTAAATTATAGATTTAAAAGTAAATTGACATGATACATGTTTGAGATTTGAAATCATATCAATGACTTTTTGCTGTAAAAATTGGTTTAATGTTGGTGAGTCAAAAGAAACAAGTCTCACATTATTTGGAAGAATGAGAGATCAAGTCCGCATATATCAAGTTGCTTCATAGACTAGTAACAAGTCTTAATATATGAAATTATTGAACATGATCTTTTAATTAGTAGTCTATCGAAAAATTTTGTTGTTGATATAATACAATAGCAAACGCATGATCTATGTTAGCCAGCCTTCATGTGATGGGGTCAAGTTAGCCAGCCTTGTTGTTATTGTTGTGTTTGGCTATAATATTGGACTGTGATGAATGAAGTTCTAATATCCCAATTAGACATATATTGGTGTAAAAATTTTTTTTGTTTAATGATGTGAGCAGAAGCCTATTCTAATTAAAACATCACAAATTCACCAAAGATGCATTCTTTATGTACGTACGTAACGTACGAACGAACGAACGAAGTTCTACTCTTTTGGTAAAAAAAAAACAAAGGTCTATTTCAAAATTCTAAAAAAAAAACCATAATTTAAGAGTATGATTATAACATTTGTCCTATTTGTGTTTGAACAAACATATTACTTATTTAATAATGTTTTCCTTTTGTTTAGCTATACATGCTTATATCCAAGCTCACCCGCAAGGTAAATTACAGCAAGACAAAGTATAATGAATGACTGTATATTGGTCAAGAGGGCTACTTTATTTGAGAATGGTTGTAAAATCATGGTGTTGTGGATGCTTTGCTTGGTCTGATGGACTCACACCACAATATACTTTGGAATTTTTGACAAACAATGGCACTAAGATTCAGATGGAGATTGAATTTTGAGGAAGAAACTAGAATATTTGATTGTGAAAGAATGGTGTGTTGGTCTTTTAGAGTGTTGTTGCCTTTTAGAGTTTGGTGCTTTGATAGAATCAAGTCAGAACACTATTATGTGCTTCGGATTATAAAAATAATAAAGAGGATTGCAGTTAAGATCCAATAAAGAGGAATAATATCTTACAAGTCTAAAAGAATAGTTAACGATAAGTGAAAATGATACCATTGACAAATGAAAGTAACTCATTAACAAATTAATGAGACTTATCACATATTATTTCTCTTATTTAGAACCTAATCGCAATCTCCCACTATAATATTGTAATACAATTCTGCCATATGCTACCGGATTGAAATTCTCCCAATATAGTATTGTAATATAATGCTGCCACATTCTGTAATATAATCTAGTTTGTGACAGCAGCTTCTATTGTGGGGTTCTTTTAGTTGTCTTTTTGTCACATGGTCAAATATAGATGGCCACATAAATCCTAAAGACATTCACACACACACATAATAGAAACTATATCCAACAGGGCATTCAAAAAGAAGATAGCAGTATAAAGTTGACAATACATTAACTTCCACTTTATCCAAATTGACTATCGACCTTTACAAACATATTTGAGGTGTTCAAATTAGAAGTTAATCTTCTCGTTATTATCATAATTGTCCGAAATGGCATCATACATCTCAATCTTAATTTTATTAAATTTAAAAAAGCCTCAACATAAATTGAGTCAAACATTATAGAAACTTGGTGCAATTTTCGCTGTTTGACGAGAAATTAAGAGGGCAAGTTAAGAGATAGGCAAACAAGACTGAGGACTCAGTTGATTAGACAACAAAACGAATAGCTTATCATCTGCACAAGTTTTTGTCAGGTTAACAGATTTGCTAATAATGGATCTGTGAAGACCGAGGACCATGGTGTTCACATTCACTGCTGCAAGGTGTTGGATAAAATACCAGAGAGAATACCCAATCTCAAAGAATCCTTCTTCCATAACCAAACCATTCCATTCAGGTATTTTTGTGTGAAAAAGATTACTCAAAAACACGATAGTTTCCTCCCCACACTGCCCCAAAAAAAAAAAAAGAAAAAAAAAAGAGGAAGAAAAGAAAATCTCCCCATTTAGACATTTTCTTATCAGTCAAAATGATTTGATATGTTCTTATTATACAAAAAAATATACACGTACTTGAACACAAATCCTTTGCCAATAAAATTTTTAAACAGTGACTTTTCATCAATTTTTCCAACTAAGGAGGGGGGAAAGGAAAGCAATTAAAGAAAAAGGCATGATTCAACCAAAACTGCAGAAGGAACTCCAAGTCAGTGGCCATTACAAATGGCTCTTTCTTTAGCTTCAGAGTTGTTGGGGATGTTGAAACGCAAACGGAGGAGACTATTGACTAATTACAATAACAAATACAGCCACAGCAAAAGATAAGAGAGGAAGAAATGGCGTTCTCCCTGACAACGAATATTAATGAACAAAAATATAGTCACAGCCACAAACTTCTGGACCCAAAAAAAAATTCACAGCCCTTAACTCCAATATAAAATGAATACATATCTAAGAAGAAATTCTATAAACTCAAGGCCTTCTATTCTGTGTCTTCTACAGCTTCGTCTCATTCTGATGCTACCAAACCTGCAAACAACATTCTAACATTAGGTCCAAAAGAAGCATGTTCTGAACACATTTCTAAAGCATGTTTAGTACAATAATACTCAAGATTACGTCATTTCATCAATTTTATCTACTTGAATAATACTTTGGTCACAGTTTTCAATAGCCAAAGTAAACAAGAACCAGCCTTAGCCTTACCCCCCTAACAAGTAAGTTATTTGAATCACTCGACACCATTTGACTTAATCAACCATTGCCTTGCTAAACATGTGAATCTTAGATTCCATGATTAAGTATTACCTCAGTATCTTTAACACCTAAAAACACATGAAAAGGGAATGGAACTTCCTGCAATCTACCCTTAAATAAACGAGAGGCACCGAGGAGGATGGAAAATAAATGCAAGAAGAGCAAGAAGGTTCAAAGGATTAGAGCTCCTTGTTTAACTGGAAAGGAAAAGGCGACAATAGAGACCATGTAGCCATATCTCTATGGCCAAAAAAGAAAAAACATAGCCATCTCAGTTAAGCTGAAGCGTATTTAGTTATGATATGGGCATTTATTAATTGAAAAACAGTCTTTCTGTTAAAGTTATCAATGAAAGGAAAAGTCACCTTATAGCACGATGAAAAAAGTCAGGGCCCCCAAACTACAGTCGCACGCTTCAGGCCATTCATGTTTGGATAGTATGTGGATTTCATTTATGAGGGGCAATTAGGGTTCTCTTCAGTAATTTTCCTCTATTTAATTGGGCGTTAAATCTCATCAGTTGTACCCAAAAAAAAAAAGAAAGAAACGGTCTGGAACACCACAACAATACATCTATTTGGATACAATCAGAAGGTTCTCCAATAGTGACAAGATATTAGCCTATTAGGGGGGCCAACTTCACAGCACAGACCTTGCTTAACACTACTGGCAAAAAACCATAATGCACCTCTCGACAGAAAATATAGGACCTTTTCAATCAATTCTCCATGATTAAGAAAATTAGTTGAATTATTTAATTATTTGCAATTAATGTATAAGATATTCATACCACTCTTCCACACCTACCCCCGCGTTTAATGGAATGGTTTAACTAGTAATAACTTCCTTAAAAAAAACTGAGCATTCACTGGGGGCATTTTGGTTAAAAAAAAAAAAGTTTGGTGCAGGAGACAAAATGGAATGGTTCTTATATAAAGGACCAAAGCAAAGTTCACATAAAGGGTCCTATATTTAAATCCGAACACAGTAGTGGTTACTGGTTACACATAGTCAAAAACAAACTCAAGCCCTCCCCACAACTTTCTAGCAAGAACATATCCATAGTAATACAGATGAAGGCTTAAAAGATTACTAATTCAGATTTTATGTACTTATGTTCTACAAGTTAACCGAACATGCGGCTTTCTACAAACCATATCAGGAAACATTCAATGATAAGGGGCTATGTTTCCTATGAATTAAAGTGTTAGGATCTGATATTTCAAAGCCACACATGCTCCTTTGTTTAAACAAATTCAAATATCTATTCCCAGTCAGCTAAGAATACATCAGCTTATTATTAGCATGAAAGTACTAATGATAATGATAAAAAGCCTTCACCAGTCACAAAGGAATCAATACTTTAGCATCAGATTAAATGCACACGAATGATTGATTTAAAGGTTCAAAAAAAAAAAAAAGAACAGTAGACAACTGCAGAACTGGCAGAAAATTGTACCAGCGCTATACTTAACATGTGATGATGACATTTATTTCCCACTTAACCATTTACGCACTGAAGATCAACTATTCACTCATATTCAGAATCTACACCATCAAATGCACAAGGAAAGGAGCATAGTTCCAGCTCAAACGTAAAAAAGGTTTATCTGTCTTGTTAAACTGGTGTATTAATGAAACATCCACTAACAGAACCGCAACAAAATTACAGGAAATTATACAAAAATCTCCAGTAAATGCATGAACATATATTAGCTCAAGTCACAAGTTAGCCTGCAGACTTTTTTCCTGTGATAATCTGGAATATCCGGAGGCCCCTGCTGAATGCTTCATTGAAAAGAACTCTGGTCTGCATAGACTGAAACCCTGGCAACCACGAGAGTAATGCTACAGGAGCCATAACAACAACTCCAAATAATATATCATACAGACGAGCCACTGAAACAACCCCATTCCATATGATGGATGGCTCCAGAAATGGCCGGAATACCTGGGCAATCAATATGAGGCCCCATCCTGTGGGAATGAACGCCAACATGCTTGTAAAAATATCCACAGACTTGAATTCAGTAAATTCTAGCAAGCCAATTATCACAAGTACCACAAGGATAACGACAAGGAACTGAACCAGCCGATAGTAGATATGTTCTTTTGCTGCATATTTACCCCGTGCATATGATACTGCCACATAAAACCCAAAGACAACAAACACATAGACCCAAGACAACAAGTAAACAGCAATACTGGTACTTCCAGCAGCAATGCCTAGCTGATAAACAATTCCATACTGGAAAAAGAAGAACCGAAGATCCAAAATTATCTCAAATAACTTTCCCCAAAGGCCAGTTACTCTTAAATGATCTTGCTCTTCATACCACCATCTTTCCCAGCTCTGTTCAGCTTTAGCAAACACACTTCCATGAAACCAAATCCAGTTCATAAAATCATCAAAATCGTACACAGTCTTTAACCAATCAAAACCTGAAGGATTGAACACAAATGGTGCCATAATCCATGATACAACTAGGAACCAACTAGAGATGGTCAGGGCTATATAAACAAATGTGTCAGTTGCTACAGGACTGTATGATGCATAAATTACAAGTATCAGCCCCAATTCAATTGCTTTCACAAAATGGCTACGGGCATATAGTCTATAGTTTTCTGCAAAACTCTTGTGCTCTACAACAAATCCACGACCTGTTGCCCGATACTTTGCCCCACCATGAAGGATTGTCCGGCCAAAGAAATGGCTACGAGTACCCATAGAGAATGTGTAGAAAACTGATGAAAGCTGGAGCTGCATTGTCAGGAAATCCCATATAGCTTGAAGGAACCCATGCTCCAGGGAATTCTCCACAATCATGGGAAGGGCAGTGAAAATACCAAGCTGGATGATGAACTGCTGATTTAAAATGGTACCAAGAGCTTTATTGTCATTGCTGTTACTCTCCATAGAAGCTTCAACACCACTGAGAGCAAGATAGAGTCGGCCCCATAAAAATGCATATACAGTCAGAACAATCATCATTGTGTTGAAAAAGAATCCCACAGTAGTGTAGAAGAATGAGAGCATGCGGAAGAAATCAAGCCTATGGCCCAACCTGTAGACATCTCTGCTTAAAACTTGCTCCCCATTTCCACTGGCAACCTTGGCTTCAAACATAGATATTTGATTCAACCCAACATCCCTCCCCTTTCCAACCTGAATGTATTCATGGTGTGTGACATTACCTCCACGGAGAGTGCAATTAAAGCCAGCAAAAATGTCTTCACTTATGTTGATCACTCGAGAAGCTTTACTGATACCACCACGAGTTAAGAACCAAAACCTGTCAAACACATCCGGATGACCATAATGCATTCTGACTTTCAACGGATTTGCCAAAACTCTCTGCCCTAAGGTTACAAAACTTGTTTCCTGAGCTGACATGAACCAAGCAAGAGAAGAAACAGAACCAGTAAAAATGTGTTCTCTAACTCCTAAAATAGTAGGTTTCCTGATCCCATAATAATGCTTGTACTCTTCCAAGAGATTCCGCATTTTTAGTGCTTCTTCAAAATAGTTGTCCTGGTTCATGTCGATGGTCTGAACAGCATCACCCCGGCTGAAGATGATGGCATGATTTTGATTTTCTGGCTTTCCTTCTCCAAGTTTCAAGGGACCCGGCAACTTTATACGATAAATTTCAACCTCCTTATTCAATTGTTGGTCATACTTGACAAGAACTGAGTAATACTCCTTTTCATCCCTTCTAGTGGTAACCTCGTCAACATAGGCAACTCGAAGGGCTTCATTATTTTTCATTAGATACAGTATTTCATCAGCACGAGGGTCCTTTTTCTGCTTTTGAGTCCCATATATCTGGCAAGCAACCACATATGTGAATTTCATCAAAGCAGTCCCATATTCATGGCCTTTGAACAACAAACCCACAGAACTACTGGCTCTACTAAGTCTCTTGGAGGAAGGAGACCTTCCAGAGTTAACAGCATCCAAACTGTCCTGCCTCATTGAACCCAATTCACGTGAGCCTTCTCGAATATCCATTTCTGATGCAGAATCCAGAAAAGCCAACATCTTAAGAGCCTGATAGTAATACATCATTCCTCTAACAGTTCGAGACAGTGTTTGGCCTCTGTAAGAAGCCCAAAGCCTCAGATCTCTAAGTTTCTCAGTCCATATATCACTGTCATTCATCATTCCCTCTCGCCGCATCCTTTCCATAAAATTCTTCCACTCATCATCAAATATAGTCTGCAAATAGTACAGGATCGAAATACCATCTTCATTCTCAGTTCTTAGCTGTTCTTTGCTCAATAAAACATCTTCACTGTAGTATGGGGTCAAAACACTGAAAGCCATCATTTTCTCAACTTGAGGAGCATGGGGCATATTCATAAAAAGTGAGTTACTGAAGAACGCAATCCGACGCCTAGCTTCAAGATTCACAGGAATATTTTGCATTGAATCCCTGGAGGTAAGAATTGTGTGTAAGCGTCGAATCTGCCGATAAAAGTTCTCATTGTTGATGTCAGGCAGCTGAATGGCATTAGCAAAGAGTAAACCCCCTGAGGAAGCCAGATTGCGTGGAGCCAAGCCATCCTCACGTAGCTGGTCAGCACTCCTTTTGTCCTTGAACAAATCTCGGATAGCAATTTCATATAGAGCCTGTAGAGTATTCACCAACTTATTAGAGTCCTTCTGGGGCTTGCTCAATAACTCAACAAGTACAATCAACTTGCTGTGTATCTGGGGCAGTGCAGTCGTTTTAAACGTTTTGGTGAATCTCTCAATATCAAGCGAGTGATCAATTTCTTGAAACAAGACAGTCACAATAGAATGCTCTTCACTATTAGGTTTGATGATCTCAAGGATCAAGTGCTTGATACAATCATATACTTCAATGATAGCGCAGCGCCTGTACTCATTCTTGCATATCTTCTTCCAAAGCCATCTATCAGGACTATCAACAAATTCTTTGGCTTGACTAAGCGCCAGCAACAACTCATTGCAGAGAAGAAAACATGGCCAGCGTATCACCCTGACATTCCAAGAGTGTGGTGGGAGCTCCAGCAGCTCAACCTCCCGGTCAGAGATGATATCCTCCTCCCTGAAAGACATGATTATCTCATTCCATATCAATGCAAACTTGGTGGCCTCAACCTGGTTAGATTCAAGTTTCCTGTAGGGCTGGCCAAGCCCATACCTGAGCTTCAACCTATGGATAGCATCCTTAAGCTTGCTCTTCAGGGTCCCCCTCGCATTTAACAATTGTTCCTCTGGCATAAGATTAAACTGGATTGCACTAGCAAAAAATTGGAATCTCAATCGCAGATGTTGCATGTTTCGAATCTCACCCAAGTGTGCAAACAGCCCCACAACTGCCCCAGCTAAAGATGAATATATTGAATACCAAATCTGAATATCCATCAAATAGACCAAAACAACAGGAAGCCACAGAAGGCCAACAGCAAGTCTGTTGCTGTTGTGAAGAAATTCATGCCATTCATACTCAACATTCTTAAGGCCCAGCACTGCTTTTGATGGAGCAATCATGGGTTTAATCTGAAGGAAGTAACTGAAACAAAACTTAGTGGCAAGCACCATAATCCAGAACAAGGTGTACTTAATGTTATCTACAAGGCCTTCTCTCAAACCACGACCAACAAAAGATCTACTCTGAAACCACCAGGATAACATGTAAAAGATTCTCCAATTTGTTTTCTCAATAAAATTTCTGACCCAAGGAATTATGAAGAGGGCTAAAGCTAGGAGCTCTGGAACGATAAAAACAAGTGCAACCTGAAGAAAAGTTATCACTCGCCTATTTGCTTCAGCTGACCACCTCCTATCTTGGTTTCTTTGCGACCATATCCTCCCATAAAATACACCAAAGACAACAATCCAGGCAGCAGCAACGACACATTTGAGAACCATTCTCACCCCAAGCCCCATAGTCTCCCTTGAAACCAACCTATATTGCATCCCTATATCAAGCAAAGACTGCAGAAACCTCAAACCACTCCAAGTGAAGAAAATTGTTAAAACTCGAACCTGTACGGTCCTATCCTTCAATGCTTGCCAAGGATATTCATTCTGCTCCCAAGCAACAATAATTGCCAGTTGGAGAAACAGTATCAGCATCACCCAAAGCCTATCGAAACTCCGGAGTAAATTCCAAAACGACCTCTGCTCCACAAAACCTGTCTTGCCCACATGCTTTGCCCTACTGGAAGTCACAAAAAAGTTGCTTCCAACATTGATAGGCCACTTCAGCTTCTCAAAACACCGCCTACTCCAAAAATATTCATTTATATCATCATAATTTCTCCAAGCACTGTGAGGAGCAGTTCCATTCTTGCTATTATCTACCTCAGCCTTCATCGTTTCATAAATGGGTTTGATCACATAGTTCAGGAACGCGTTCTCCCCGGTAATTGAGGGTGTGACAGGCTGGCCAGTATTCTCATCTATGTAACCCTCCAAGATCTTGCTCAGCTCCATAGCCATGTGATGGAAAATATAGCAGAGGCATTCAGGGACAAATCGAAGATTAGCAGCCTCACCCCAGATCAAGAGATAGAGGGAGACATAAAGCAGCTCTCGTCGATGATCAGAGGCTCCTCGGCGATCAGAAATCCAAATGTTGGTTTTCTTTCCCAAATAAGAACACCAGTTGGTGTAGTTCTTCAAGAGCTTCTTCCGGAATCTTCGCAGAACAGTAGCATCCAGAGTATCAATGTTATCAGGAGGAGGGGTCAAGCGCATCTGGGCATTTGCAAGGTGGAGCACAAGGTGTTCCCGCTGGTTCCGAACATTTTCCCTCTGAAAGCCAAAGAAAAGGCCTAACCAGTCGAGAAGGTCCATGTTAGGCAGCCATTGAGTGAAAGGAGGCTTACGGAGGTCACCAACAGTACGGAGAGCAGCCGCAACGGCGCGCACCTCCGGAAACCGAAGAGCAGGGTGGTCGGCGAGGAGATTGTGGACGGGAATGATGTTGTATACTTCATCTTCCGGCAAAGGCCGGGGCCGGCTTTCAGCCGGGGAGTGACGTTGACGCAGACTCATAGCATCTGGAGCAGAGACAGAGAAGAAAAAAAATTGAATTAGAGCAGAAGAACAGAAGGAACAGAACAAACATGATAATTAAATAATTATAATGGGGGGAGAAAATTCAGGTAATGTATGCTAGCTCATCTGTGATACTGATCTGAAACAATTCAGCAATGTCCTTACAGAAATTGATAGCAGATGGCTTTTCCATTAAACATAAACACGTCAAAATAAATTCACCAGACCATCACTAACACACCAATGACAATACATTCCAAGATTCGAATTTGGTAGGGACACTGGGAGAAGGATTACCACGAGCAAGAGACGAATCAGGCCAGGAAGAAGAAAGAACCACGAGCAAGAAGCAAAGGCTGAAGATGGAGGAGGATGACTCGAGTGGAGGAGAGTGAAAAACACGACCACGGCCAACAAAGACGGTGAAGGATGACCAAAGTACAGAGGAAGAAGCGACGACGGTGACCGGATCGAAGAGGACGGTACAATGAGGAGGAAGAAAGAAGCTCCACGGCAGCGAGGGGCGTTAAAACAGACACTTAACTGTAAGGACGTTGCCTCGTCACGGCGGAGAGGGGGAATTCGCGTTTTTTATCCCAATAAAATTAATTAAAACAAAAGGGAAAATTTACGATAAAATCGCAATTAATAAATAAAAAATAAATCTCAAAGATTGATAAAATTACCATAAGGTTCCAAAAATAGCTTCTATTAAGAGTGTTAATGAAAGCTGATAAGATTGTTAATCACAACATTAGCAGCTACTTCTAGCACCTTATGGTAATTTATTAATCTTTAGAATCTTTTATTCATTAATTCTCTTATTTGAGGCCTGATTGCAAATTTCTCAAACAAAAACTCAAAGAAATATTATTTTATTTTGTTATAAAAAGCAAAAAAAATTTACATTCAAATCCCAAATAGAAGAATTAATGAATAATCAATAACACGGATTTATTATAGCAAAAACAAAAATAACACAGATTTAGTCAAAGATTTTTTTTTGGTGATACAAAGATTATTTTCTTAAAACTATGAAATTATTTATAGTTCATGATTTAACAATGATCAAAATTAGAGGTCAATGTGACGATGTGAATATCAATTCGTTTCACATACACACGCATTTATTAATATATTGGAATTTTAATTTTTAATTGATAAATTCAATCACATCAAATTATAAATAAATATATCACAAAGAACTCCTCATTTAGAAAGTTTAAAAATATGATATGCAAAGTGAGGCGCAAAAAAAAACACAGAGAGAATGATATACAAAGATCATTTCTTTTTAAGTTTAAAAATATGATGAATGAGTAAAAATTATTACACTGACATTTTTGTAGAGGGTATTATGACCATTTAAATTCCGTATTTTAAATTTAAATTCATGGGCATGCAAAAGATTGTTTTGGAAGAACTTTTATTGGTAATAAAGCATAACTACACCTAAATTACAAAAAAAAAAAGAAGGGCAAGAATCTATAGAATTGAGTAAGTCGGTTTTGAGAAATGATGTAATAATGAGATATGTAATAATGATTTGTTAGAATTTCCAGATATTTAATATATTTAGATTATTATGCAATAATTGATTTCCGTTTTAATTTAATTGTTTTCTTTTAGCATTAATTGACATTTGCATTTAATTTTATTTATTATAATTGCATTTTAAAAATGTTCAATCACCAACTCTTTCTGTTAGTTGTTGCCTATGAATAATGGTCATTAACTTTTCAAGCTTAAATAGTATTTAAATAATACTATGTAAAATAAAATATATGCTTGAAATAATGATTTAAACATGGTTTGAATTCTGTCCCTTGTTTGTTTATTAATAAGTGAGTAACAATGATAGCTTAGTACTTTTTTAAGAGAATGACACTTTGTTGATACCATATTTTGATGATAACAAAATCCAATGTTTTATGTTTTGTAGGAATTATGAAGTTAGAAAATGTTTTTGAACTTGAATTATGAATGATGATGTTGCATTTCTTGAGTTTGGCATGTTGCAGCTTCAATTTCAAAATTACAAAATGTTCTCAAACTCAACGCTCTCAAAAATGCTCAAGTAGTAGTTAAAGCATGGTCAATACTCAAGATTTGGACTCAATTCTCGAGACTCGTATTTCAAAACTTAAGCATTCTGAGCAATACTTGCATTAGTACTCAAGCATTGGATCAAGCAGTGACAATACTCGAGCAATGCAGCTCAATGCTCAAGTATCGTGCTTCTGAACTTAAGGTTTTAAGCAATTCTTTCACTGAATACTCAAGCATAAGTTCAAGCACTGTCAATACTCGAGCACTGGAACTTAATGCTCGAGCATCGTGTTTCATCTCTTAGGTTTTTAAGTAGTGCTGCCAAGGAATGCTCAAGCACTGTAGTATGGCCAACTCTCAAGCACCAGAATTCAGTACTCGAGTGTTGAGGTGATTTCCACGCAGTGCTATCAGAGAATGATGCAAGCATAACAGTAAGTATTGCCAATGCTCGAGCACTGGCACCTAATGCTCGAGCATCGGCTCTAAACTTAGCTTTTTCCCTTGTGCTTTCTGAAATTGCTCTAGCATTAGTGACAGCGTTCATAATACTCAAGCACCAATGTCTGGTACTCGAGTATTGAGAGTTTCAAACACTTCATTACTTCAATTCTTTCACTGAATGCTCGAGTAATAACAAGAAGCATTAGCAGTACTCAAGCACTAATGTGCAATACTCAAGTGTTGGATGCTTTTACTTGAAATATTTCCTCCAATACTCGAGCACATATAAAAGTATTGAGTTCACCGGAAGTATTGTACCTTAGTATTGGAGTATCGAAACATATTTTCTAATACTTTCTTCTGTGCTCCAGCAATAAACAAAAGCATTAAGCTTTTCTTTAAAACATGTCACTCCAACACTCAAGCATTGAAGCATAGTACTTAAGCACTACTTTATCTGATAGCTAAGCCTACGTTCCACAAAATCTTTCCTTATTTGTGCTTAACTCATTTGAATTTCATATACTCTCATAAATGCAGGTTAGTTGACTTATGAAAAGATGAATAATGCTGGCTGAAGACTCCTTCCGACAGAAAGCATTAACGCTCATTTGCTATCATCACTGTCGTTGGTTTGAGTTGCATTTAATGCCACATTAATGATGAAGCAGAATGGTTGTTGCTGTGAGTAACGTACATTTACTTTGTCTAACTTCCTCTCTGTAATTCATTCAATACATTTGTTGTACTTCAGTGTTTACATATCTACTCTTTTAAGAGAGCTTATACTACCTTTCTTCATTGTAAATCAGTGAGAAACTCAAAGTTGGGGTCTTGAGTCCATTGGGCTAAGTCTGGGCGGAAAAACAGAAAGTGTGGAACTTTGTTTTAGTGAAAAGTGACAGGGGGAGTGATATCCCATTGTACATGCTTGTGAAGCCTTTTGTGGTTGCTGATAATGGATTTGAAAATCTCAGATGTACTTTGAAGACTGGACGTAGGTCAGAAGGATCGAACCAGGATAAAGTTCTCGTGTTCATTTCTCCTCTGCTTTTTGGTTACTTCATTTTAATTCTGCGCATTGTGATTTTAATTTTAAAAAGTGACCAATTCACCCCCTCTTGGTCAAATCCTACACTAACACACTTAAAACCTTAAAAATTAATGTAAAATGAGGCTTTCAAGCTCTAAATATAAAATTTTCAGTTATATGAATTTCGATATTTCAATTATATTTGGCAAAAAAATAAATATGCAAGTCCTCATTTTACATTAATCTCTTAAAAGGTTTTAAATTGTCCTTTTTTTAATCTAATGATGAGTTTAACACATTTATATATGTTGGTTTAGCTTGTTGTAATGAGTATGACCCGTTAATTTACTAATTTTAACATAATTTCATTTATTAAAATAATATTACTACATACCCACTCTTTCCAAGCAAACATGCCCCTTGGCTATTTTTTTAAACAAATGAAAAAAAATGGCAAATACAAAATGCCTTGTTTACCTACCCTCATGCATGCATAAATTTTACCAACAGGGAAAATGAAATAAAAATTTAAAAAACTAATAAACTTTTAGACACAAAAGCAAGATTCAGGCCTTCATGTGTGATTTGTGATTGTTTGGTAATATATTTTCAACCACATTGCATACAAATCAAGATAAAACACCTCTCACATAATTACATAAGAATACGTAAAATCGTTCTCTCAACGGATTCCCAAACGTTACTATACCAACAAGATGAAAAATTGCAAAAGAAAAGGAAGACGATATCTTATTATAGGAATGACCATATGATAATAATGATAATAAAGATAACAATAATAATGAAGATAATGATAATAATAAATGGTGCCTTAATTTGAGGCAGTGAGATTGGCCCTTGAAGAAGGATATTCTAATGGGCAATAAACAATAATTAAAGTTGATTTGCTTTTCCTCGTTTCAATGATTCCTCACATGCAATTGAGGGCTCAACTACTAATAAAATATTACCACATATTCGTTGGATGGAAATTAATATTTTTTATGATTTTAGTTAAAAATTCTGGCACAAATTAATTTGAATATCAAAAACCAAAATTTTCCCCTGAATCATTTTATTCTTTACACAATTATTGTTATTTATATTTTTATTCATTAATCTATATTTCTTTCTTATTTTATTATATTAGACATAGCTAGACATTATTCAATGAATTATTCTATTTCCTTATATATATATATATTCATGGTCGTCTCTATTTTATTTCTATCTTCACTCATGTTTGCATTTCATTAGGATAATTCCAAAGTAAACGGTGTCTTATTTTTAATATGTTGTTTCACACAACATTGAAATTAATAAATTTATATTTGTGTGCCAATTAAAATGAGTTTATACTTTGTCAAGAGAGTTTTGTTTTGTTGTTTAGCTTTATGATTACAGAACATGTGTTATTAATTTTATTTTGCACGGAAAAAATAAATTTTAATTTTAAAATGTAGCAGGAAGAGTTATCTGTAAACCCCAGAATTCATAGTTTAGTTTGAACTCTTTTTCATTAGTTATCTGTAAACCAGAGAAAAATATTACTTTTAAATTAAATGTCCAAATTCAAAAATAATTTTAATACAATACACCTTTAATTTGGATAAAGGAAAGTAATAATTTATATTTCTTTCAAATTTATAAAATATGTTATCTAATCTTTTTTAAGTATGTGATTAAAAAGCTTTTGTTCTGACAAAAAAAGCTTTTTTTATAAATCATCCGGTATCTGGGTTCATTACCCGCCCCAGACTAATCCGGACCCTCTGTGAGGAGACCTTACGGTGGTAGCGAGATACGGATGGGACAACCTCTATGAGGTTGCGTTAATTATCGCAGCTGTCACTCCCCAGTATTCGAACCTTCGTCCTAAAGAATGCTGGTAGTAGTCCTTACCAATTCTACCAAAAATAAATTAAAAAGCTTTTAACTTAAAAGATTCTCAAACGGTTTCAAAATGTGGTCCAATTTTAAAAATGTTCGAATGTCATTTCTCTCATTTTCAAATTTAGAATACGGTAAGCGAAGTGGGCAGTAGCGCAGTGGGCACGCCACGCGGACGCAGCTTTGGAAATATATATATAATAAATCAATAATAAATTTTGAAAGCGAAATGGAGGCATGCCCATGTGGGCCCACAGTCGCATTCTCTTTCTTAACCGTTAAGCGCCTCTGTCCGGATTTCCCCCATCCATCAATTCTTGGACCCCACCCAAAACCAAAGAACAATGAGCCGCGGCGGGAAAATACAAAGGGTCCAACTTGCGTGTGTTTGGGTAAAGGAAAAACACACTGCATGAGAAAACGCCTTACAGGCGTGTTTGGATAGTTTCATAAGGTGCTTGTTTGGTAATACTTTTAAATTCTCTAAAAGAACGTTTAACAATATTTTTCTATAAATTAAAATAATATATTTTACATATTTACCCCGACTTATATAAAATTACTTCTCCACTGCTTTCCTAAACGGGCCTGAAGGTTTTTTAGCCAAAAGCTGTACAAATGTGGAAGTTATTATGACCTCCTTCCAGCGTCATCGTAAGGAAAAAGAGAAAATAGAGAGAGAATGAGTGTAAAAAAGAACATCAAATGTTAAGCGACTTGTTACATCTTAAGTAAGGTTTCGAGTTCGAGTCCTTATGTATGCAATAGCTACAGTTGGGAGAATCACCCACCATTTCCAGGTGCGCGAAGCTGGTCGGATCCGAATTAGTCGGGGAGAAGCTCCGGAGACCGAGCGAGAAACAAAAAAAAAGAAGACGAGATACAAGACTACTCAGAAGTCATTTTCCCCATCGTTGATCCAAATAAATTTTCCTTTTTTTATAAAAAGACATTTCTCCAATGTTTATTCAAACATAAATCACATCACATCTTTTAACTTTTACTCAGAATTCCTTTTATAAAAAACTACCAAAAAATTCATTTTTCCCATTGTTTATTCAAACGGACTCACGTTTGTTTTTTTTGTTACCCGCTTGGTTTCCGGAGCTTCGTCCCGACTAATTCGGACTCGACCCGCGTCGCGCACCCGGGAAAGGTGGGAAGGTCTCTCAAACGGTGGCTGCTGCATTCATAAGGCTCGAACTCGAAACCTTACTTAAACTGGAACAAGCCGCTTACTACTTGATCCAACCAACCATTGTTGACTCACTTTGTCAGATGAGCACACAGGGGTGTCAATGGGTAGGGCTGGGTAGAGTGAGGCATCAGATGAACAAGTTGCATTTTGCAACCCATTACCTAGCCTTACCTAGTAGGAGCTCTAACCCTTTTGTACCGGAAAAGGGTGCATTAGGCTGGACGGGCTTCACTAACAAAATGTTGACACGCTTCCTATATCATATGTGAAAAAGATTCAATTATATTATTACGGTTAAGGTGCATTTAGTTGAAGTCTTTTTCCAGGTCCATCGAAAATCCTAATTCCCCGATTGATACGTAGAAGTGTTTTTTTATGGAAATGAAAGTGAAAATGAGTTTTAAAACATTTTTGAAAGATGAGTGTTAAAGGATGGAAGTGAGATATAATTTTTAATTAAAATATATAATTATAATATGAAAATACCAACATCGTGGATAAAAAATCTTTCCCACCCAAAACCACATCACCAGAGGCCTAAAATGCATTCACCACCAATCTTCATCAGAATTGTCTACCATCGTTACTAGAGAAATCTAATCCAGACTCAGTCTATAAATTAATCAGATCTTAACATCCAAACAATACCAGTCATCAATTCAAAAAACCAAAATATCAAAGTAGAGGTATCGCTAAGCTATCGAGTCATGGATGCACTGGAGGCATTGGAGGCTGGTGATACCATGGAGGCTTCATTGAGCTATCAAGCCGGGTTACGGAGGCTGGAGGCTAGCGTGAAGGAGGAAGAAGGTGATGAGATCGAACTCACCGTGAAGGAGACAGAGACGGTGCAGGAGCGTGAGGGTGGGGGAGATGACATCACATGGGTCTCAACTGACGACGATGATGACTGATCTGGAAGCGAACGACGACGGATCTAGAAGAGCCGAAGAAGAAAATGAAACGGGCAAAATGGAAGGGACAAAGTTGTCAATAAGTTAAAACATAAAGGGTATAATAGTCCAATAAATTTGGTTTCCATGATTTTTTATGGAAGTGGGTTCTCCAAAAATTGGGCTCTCTCTCAGGAAACATCACAATTTTCTGATTCCTACCTCAATTCCACTTCTCAGACCTTACTTCCATCATACCAAACGGTGTATAAAGTATTTTGTGGTGGATTCAACACTCTTAAGCATTTTTCTTGTGTATCTAGCACTCTAAAGTATTTTTGAGTTCGTCTAGAACCTTAAAATACTTTTTGGTGCATACAACACCAAATCATGAAAAATACTTGAAAGTATTAAAAACATTTGAAAAATATTTGAAATGCTGATTGTATCATAAAATACTTTAAGATGCTAAATGTATTTTAACGCTTTCACAATTCTACATCATGGAATGTTCTAAAGTAAATCTAAAACTTGAATCTTGAAATTAAAAAAAAAAAATACCCTATGTCTTAACACATATCCATACTTCAAAAGTTAAATAATAGTCTCCATAATCCATATTAAACAAGGCAACAAAAAAAATTGCAATTAATTCAGCTAAGTAGTGAATATTGTAATCATATTATTGGGTGCGTTTGTTTTACCCGTTTTGCCAACGGATGCGCTTACCGAGACACTTTTCCTCTCACATAAACTACCTCGGAATCTGTATCCGTTTTTCCAACGGGCTATCCAAACGGAGCCATTTTAAATGAAATAATATATATATTGAATAATAAATATTTTTGAGGACTTTCCCAACAATTATTTTTTTTGATACAACTTTCCCAACAATTATTAGTTCAACTTGAAGTTGCTCAAAATCTTGGTTCTCACGGCCATACCGGGCTTATGAACACCATACGCGCCTTTCTGATGAACACATTTGGTTGGAAAATTTGTTAGGAGACTACTTTTCAGTGGCACCTTTTGAAGGGAAAAAATGATAATTAAGAATGTTATAAAAAGTAAATGAAATTTTAACCTTATAATTTTGTTTTGGTTTTAACTCAATCCTTAAATTTTGATTTGACGTAACTTAATTTTTTGTATTTTTTATTAAATTGGAACCATGTTTCAAAGCTTATTTGATAATTTGGTCCTTATAATTAAAATCATTTGAAATATTAGTCTCTGGGATTCAGGGAATATATATACACAATATTTTAAATAATTAAAATTATAAGGATTTAAAGATTGAGGTGCACCCAACCCAAAGTTATAAATACTGATTTACACTTAGTGAAAATTGAGGAACTCGGTTAAAAGTGAGTTTAACTATAAACGCAAGAGATTAATTTTGTTTCCCACGTTCTGACCAAAAAAAAAATTAATACCATGGTATTTTTTAAAAAAATATTTTCAGTAAAAAAGCTGTCATGTTTTCAAGAAATAAATCAATACTCCTCTAGTCTTGTCTAGAAAACAAAGAGAAAATATCTTATTATATTTATAAGTCACTTATTTAAATTTTTTACATCAATATATACTTTTACTTTTCATTTATTATTTTGCAGATTTTATTCTCATGTGATATTAGGATGCTATATATTAAATATAAATAAAATTACAAATTTATTAAATTTTAAAGTAGAATTAATTCTATTTAATTTTTTCCATAATCTTAAAATATGTTGGAAGAAGTGATTTATAAACTAAATTTGATCCAAACATTTTAAAAATGATTTAAATAAATCCATCTTCATTGTAGAGTCAAAGGAGGAATAAATTAACGTGTATAGAATAATGGAAATGGTACCCCAAAGTCAAACAGAACATTTTCATGTGCTTTCCAAATGGCATCGTCAAGTTTATTGCCAGCTTTTGCGATTTGATGATTTCAAGGAGAGTTTTTCAATGGTGGTGGATGACAGTTGAACCAAAATCCCAACTACAATTTAATTTTAATAACTTCTTTACACATACCCTTTTATTTTGTTTAGCTAAAATATATTTTTGATATTTTAAATTTAAAATCACATTTTTAGTTCTTTAATTTTAATGTCATAAGCTTTTTTTAACGAAATCAGCAAATTAAAAAGGTGATTCTGCAATTAAATGATGATAAAATATACTTGAATTTTAATCATTTAATATAATAATTTTTTTTATATTTTAAAATATAATTATGATTTATCATCATTTAACTACATAATAACCTGTAAAATTTGTTGAATCAACATTTTTCGTTAAATGAAATCGATATTAAAATAAAATGACTAAAAGTATAATCTCTCAACATAAAGGACCACATTAAAACTTAACATAAATTTAAATGACTAATTATATTCTTTAGCCATTTTTTTATTTAATAGACTCCACTAGAAACGTAAATTTCCTCTAGGAGCAGTTTCTTTTGCTCGAGGAGCCATTTTCTTTATGCATAAGATTTTACCTTGAGATTAGGGCTTACATGGAATAGGATTGAAAAATCTTGTTTCATGTTCCATGCCAAAAAGTGTCAAGAGATAATTTTTTCAACTCACGTTTCATTTTATCACCTTAAGAATTGAATTATAAGTAAGTTAAAAGTTAAAGGTTAAAATATTATTTTCCTTAAAAGGAATTGTACCAAATTAAAATAATGAAGGATAAGATTGCATAAAAAAAAAGATTAGGATGATGGTGTACATGAGAAA
This sequence comes from Vachellia pachyceras, assembly GCA_025593235.1. Classification (NCBI taxonomy): domain Eukaryota; kingdom Viridiplantae; phylum Streptophyta; class Magnoliopsida; order Fabales; family Fabaceae; genus Vachellia; species Vachellia pachyceras. Next base: position 36,063 of record JANTPZ010135249.1, read on the forward strand.
TAAGATTAATATTATATTTACTACTTTACCCCCTTTTTAATCTAAGATTAGGGCTGTTTGTAGAACAAGATTAGGTGACCCTAATTGGTATATCAACCGGAGAAGAGCTATGAGATGACTTTTTTTAAACCGTGCTTTATCTTATCTCCTTCAATTCTAATGGCGTTTATGTCCCAGATGATGGGATGGGACATCCTCTTGTTTTTTTTTTTCTTTTGAGAAATGTAATTGTCTATATTATAAAATGAATTTAATTGATTTTAAATGAACCAAATAATTGATATACCGGATTGATGATTGATTAATAGTGAATGGTAGTAACTTACAAAACCTTGATACCTAATTTATAACAGATTTTTATTCCTTCAATTATTTATATATATCTATAATTTATTTTTAATAATTTTTTAAAATTAACAATTATTAAATTAATCTTTCGATACTTAAATATTATTTACCGGCAGCTTCGAATACGTATATAGAGTTCTTCTTCTTTTTTTTTTTCTTTTGATGCATTTTTATATAGAGTTCTCCTGGGAATGCCTTCTGATAATTACAATGGCCCAATAATAACATTTTTGGAGTTTAATTTGAGAAGCCCATTAGATATTGGACTCCTCACTATTTTCCATATTTGTTATAGAGCCCAACAACTACAATTCAATTGTCAAATTTTTTTAGAAAAACTCATCCTCTCAATGAAAAATGGGTTGGATTTATCGACAACAGTCCAGTTAATACGGAATTTATTCATAACCTACAAAATCATGAGTTTGAATCTCATGTCGATGTGAGGATCCTATTGGTGCGTGATTTGTAAGTTAAATGCTTTTTGAGTCTAAAGGCATGTCTTAGTCTCAATGAGCTCTTAACCCAAATCACCTAAACTTTCTTATTTAAAAATGGGCTTAGTTTAACAAGATGGGCTAGTCCTTCCCATTTTATGAAAAAAAATAGTGTAGACTCGACTACAAAGAGTAACAACGTTAAATTACATTTAGCAATCCCGACATTTTTGCTCAAATTTTGAATATTCATGTATATTCTTACACCTAAAAAATGGTACTTAATGCTCTTTTGGTAAAAGTTCATAGTCTTTTAGACTTTAACCCTGTGTTTATTAGTGTAGCGAACATTAAGTTAAAAAATATGTCCCACAATGTGGCTTTGTAAAAGGAGTTTGGAGTGGCAGCTGCCATCAATTTTGAAAAATTTGTATTTCTTTATATCATTTGATTCTCAATTGAATAAACATAAATCTTAGGCCAAGTTCGGAATGGTTTTAAGTTTTAAGTTTCAAAAAATTTAAAAATTGAAACTAGTTTTTGGTTTTAGATTTTTTTGTTTTCAATTTTAAAAATGTGTTGTGAATTAAAATTAGGCAAGATACGTCAAGTCAATTATTCTAACATCAAATGATGAAAAATAATAAAAATTAAATATAATAAAAATTAAATAATTAAAAATAAATAAAATAATTATAAAAAATAAAAATATTAAAACTAACATTAACTAAAGTTAAAAAATATAATAATAATAATAATAAAATGTTGTGGTAATATAAAAAATAATTATAATAACAATAAATATAATAGTAACCAATCCACCATTCATTTGTTTTCTAAGATTCTATTAAGTAGAAATTACACATGCAATAGTAATAATATATATGCTTTCATTATCCCAAAACAGAAAAATACAAAAGCGTACTCATTTTAAAATATGTCTTAATAATGTTTTCTTTTGTATCAAAAAATATGTCTTAATAATTAAATTTTATCATAATATAATTACGGTGCTACATTAGCTACATTCCATAATCATTGAGCTAATCGATCACGAAATGCACCCATTTGAAGAATATCTCTTGCAGTCACTTGTGGTGGCATATATTCCTTCGTGGCACTGTTTCTATTCGATTCTTCAATTTCCAATTCAACATTTTCATTAGCCTTTTGTGTAAATAAAAGATCATCTTGCATCTCTATCCTGATAAAGTTGTGAATGACACAATATCTAAGTGATATATACTTTTACTTTTTCAAAGCATATGACATCATGGATTTGAGAATAGGAAAATATGCTTTCAAGACCTCAAAACATCTTTCAATGACATTAGGTAAAGAAGAATGCATGTAGTTAAATAATTCTTTTGGACCATGGGGTGATCTTTGGCCTCTATAATCACGCACAATTGACCTGGTTCTGATACCATTGCATTATGATATATTATGTGTTGAGACCTTATTTTGATGATAACAAAATGTTTTCAGGAATCATAAATCTTAAATTGTTGATGATTAAGTGTTCTTAGTGAAACACTCGAGTTCTATGATCAAGTCATCAAGTTTGTATGAAAGTATTGAGAATACTCGAGTACTGTGCTTTGGTACTCGAGTATCAAGGTTTTTCATAAGTTAAAAATCAATACTTTCAGATAACACTTGAGTTTTTATTGAAAGTGTTGATAATACTCGAGTTCTGAACTTTAATACTCGAGTATTGTGAGTTAAAATGCTTCTGTGATTTAACACTTTAAGTGAAAACTCGAGTATTAAGATGAAGTGTTGCAAACACTCGAGTGGTGGTTTTGAATACTCGAGTATTGGTGTTAAAATATGTTATGACAGAATATTTTCATGAGAAACTCGAGTATTAGGGTTGAAGTATTGACAACACTCGAGTATTGTGTTGTAATACTCGAGTATCGGGTTTTGTTTTCAAAAGAATACTCAACACTTGAAGCATAATACTCGAGTTACAAATGGAAGTATTGATAACACTCGAGTATTGAGTTTGAATACTCGAGTATTGAGTCAAAATACTTGAACTTGAAGCATAACACTCGTGTTGTGGAGGAAGTGTTGCCAACACTCGAGTGCTCGTTTTCAACACTCGAGTATCGGGTAAAGTTTTCAAATAAAAGACAACACTTCAAGCACAACACTCGAGTATTAGGTGAAAGTGTTGACAACACTCGAGTATTGACTTTTGAATACTCGAGTATCGAGCACCATCTCTTCTAAAAACACAACACTTTCATCAAATCACTCGAGTAACAGCTTAAAGTATTCCTAACACTTGAGTACAAGAACTTTCAACACTCGAGTATTTGCATTGAACTTCAGAATCATCTGCAACACTTTCTACAAACACTCGAGTATCTTTCAGAAATGTTTAACACTCAAGCATTGACTTTTAAAACTTGAGTTTTGTGTTATAATATTCAAAATTCTTGATCATCACTCGAATATTAATTCTGTAACACTCGAGTATTGTTTTACCAACGGCTATTTTCTTTCTGACAGCTTTTCACCTATTCTCTGCAGCTTTCCTCATTCGTGCTAACAACGTTTGAATTTCACCTGCTTTCATAAATGCTCAAACCCATTATCATTGAAAGAGAAAAAGCTGCCCACAGGTCTTCACATTTATTCCAGACAGATTACACGAAGTCTTCATCGTCGCCAACATTCCTGATACGCATTTAATGAAGCATTAATGACGAAGACGAAGAAGTGGTTGATGAGAGTAAAGGATATTAAACTCTATCTAATGGCAACTTCATTCCTCTCATCTATAAAAGCCCTGAGCATTCATTACAGAGATAACAAATCTTTTACGAGCATTAAAAGCTATTCATCAATCTCTCTGTAATTCCTTCAATTCTTATTCTGAACTTCATTGGTTGCTATCTACTCTTTTGGAGAGAGTTTCTTTTAGCAAAACATTTCTTAAATCTGTAAGTTATTCAAGGTTGGGACCTTGAATTTATTGGGTTGAGATTTGGTCAGAAAAACAGAGAGTGTAAGACTCTGTTTCATTGCGAATTGTAAGGGGAAGTGTGAATCTCCATTGTAAAGGCTGGTGAGCCTGGTTTATTGGTGATTAGTGGATTACAAAGCTCAGAGGTGCTCTGAGGACTGGACGTAGGTCAGAAGGACCGAACCAGAATAAATCCCCGTGTTCATCTTTCCTTTTATCTCTCGGTGACATTGCTCTTACTTTTGTGATTTAAGTTTTTGATTTTTAAAGAGTACAATTCACTCCCCTCTTGGTCTTATCCTGCACTAACATTATGCAATTGACCTTTGTGGTTAAGGTATTGGTTTCAACAAAATATTAGATTCCAAGCTAATATAAAGACACAAAATATTTTAGAGCTCTTCTTTATCAGAATCATATATCAAGCTCCTAATTGTCAAATCCATCACAAGTATCCTACAAATTAACTATTTTTGACTAAAAACTAAATGACAGCATAATTCCATCAATCTAAACATAATGTTCATAGAAAGGGAATAGATTGAGAACCAATGATACTACAGAGTTATAATAAAGTTATGTATTTAGACAAAGATTCAAAGAACCAACGATACTAGAGAACCAAAATATAATATATCATGAGATATACTAAACTAGATTGAGAACTAAATCTTCTTCCGCTTGTCTAATAATGTGAGAAATATATCTATCCATAAAGGATCTTCTTTCAATAATTTCACAGCCTTTGCAAAAGAAGCACCATCAATGCCATCAAGTCCTTCAAGGACCTTTAAACAAGTCAATAGTGACTCTTTGTCTTGCACACTATGTCAAACTACTTCCATTGTGGCATTAGTAGATGATATCATGACTTGGCTTGCATTCATCTTCTCCATAATTTCATTTTCTGGGCATCTAGTACTAACTTTTGTCTTTTTCTTTACTTGAGAACTATCTTTCTCCTGATAAAATATATTATCTTCTTCACTGTCATCACTAATAGAAGGGCTTTTGGTGGAAGGATGTTAATTTGAACCAAAAGGAGTTGTGTCTCCAAAAATGACACATAGTTTATCATAATGTAAACAACATTTCTTCTTGAATTTCCTTGCAAACTTATACTTTTACAAAAATATAAGTTGTATTATTAGTATATTGTAAAATAATAACCTAATAAATGAAAATAAAGTAATGCTGCTTCAAATTAGAACATACCTCACATAGCTTCTTCCATTCATCTTTTGTGGCGATAATTTGACCAGTAACTGAGGGCTTGTTTGGAACCTCTATACAAAATCTAGGTTTTGTCCAAGTATAAAATTTTTTTGAAAAGCTATTTTTGATATAAAACCTCGATTTGAAACGTAGGTTTTGAAAAAAAACTATTTTTTTATCAAATCATACCCTTTCTCCTAATAAATTTTCTCTTTCCTACTTTTTTTCTCTTTCCTCTTTCCTCTTTTCAACCTACTTTTTGCCTCGAACTCCGTAGAAGTCAATAACTTCCCAAACAAAATCTTTTGAAACCTAGGTTTTTCCTCGAAATTCGTACAAGCTATTCACCAAAATCTATTATCTAAAACCTAGGTTTTGCTTTGGATTCCGTAAAAGCTATTCTCAAACGGACTTTCAAAGGAGCCCTGAATTGTACACTAATCATGTCTCCAATTTCAACAAATTGGTAAAATCCTTCCATTTCCCTCTCAATTGATTAAATTTGTTTTTAAATTGGTTAGATGTGTATTCCTTTTTAAATTTGCTTTTCAACTCTTCCTTAATATGCCTCCATGCGGCCTTTGCAAGAGTAGTTGTTTGCCTATTACCTTTTTTAACTTCCTCTTCTATTAAACCTATAAAATATGATTAATATTGAGAGGCCATATATCTTTTTTTTGATCCCATAACTTTAACCACCAAATCTTCAACATCTTCATTCTCATATGCCATCTAATATCAAGCGACAATTGGAAGGATCAATCAAACGACAAATTCATCAACGCCCTTTGATTATATATGTAATGACAAAACAACAAAAACGATGAATACCACTTTCTTGCTTTTCATGATACACTCTCTTTTCCTTTAAAAGATTCATCAAAAAAATCGATATACCATAAACTCTAATAAGAAAAAAGTTGATTACCTGAGGAGCAGTGCTACTATGGCATTGCTAGTATTGGACAGACGAATTGGTGCTACAACAGTTGAGTGAGAGGTTGAAGAGGGAAGGAGAAAGGTCGTCGGGAAGCGTAATAAATTTTTTAAAACAAAATTAAAATCTCAAAACCTTTTTTGTGGTTTTTAAATCTGGATAAAATGTTTTAAAATAGTATTAAAAATTAACTCAACCCCATTTAAGCCGAACACGTTTTGTTTTCAAAATTGCATTTTAAAACTAAAAACAAAAAACTTAGAACCACCCTGAACATGCCCTTAGTTTGGAGTGACAGTTTTCAAAATAAGTTTTCAATTGAAATTATGTGGTGAGAACATAACTGATATAAATTTATTAAAAAACCTTCTTTACTTTTCATGCTTCAAATATACTCTTACAACAACAATATCGAGGGAAGTTTTAAAAAGTACTCTGAAATAATTTCATGTCTTATGGTAGCCGAACAAAAAAAATGAGCTATTGATGAAAATTCATGACATTCATCCCACTAGATTTGCTCCATTTCCTAAAGCCAATGTGAGAATTCATAATAATTACCATTCTTGTGGTCGTGGTCATGGATGCGGCCTTGGTAAGGGACGGGGTAATTATCATGATCATGGAGGTAGAGGTAATAATAATTCTAATACTCACCCAATGAAGAACCATAATGATGGGTAAAAAAAGGATAAGAATGGTTCTCCAAAAGTTGTTGAGATCTATGTTATCGATGTGGTATAAATAGGTATTGGTCACATTTGTGTTGTACGCTTAAGAGTGTGAATAATGTGGAAGCAAATTTGCTCTTCCAAATGATAACCAGGCATGCAACAATAATGATGCCATACTCCAAGATGATATTAATGGCCTTGATAGTATGATGCATTTAGAGATGGCTAATTTCTTCGAGAATCATGATTATACAGTTTGGTTGGAAGCTATCATAATAACAATGTTTTAGTTTATATTTAATTATGTTTTTTTTGAAACTAGTTTATACTTTACTATCATTCATTTTTTATATGTAATGAGGGCATTATTGCTTATTATATATTTCAACTTTGTTTTAATACATTTCTTTTCTTTTGAAGAGTATGGATGTTTCAGTCATTGGACATAAGAATGAAGATATATCATCATAAACAGTGCAACAACACACGATACTTAAAGATAAAAAATATTTTTCTTATATAACAATTAGAAGTACAAGTATCAATATTATAGCAAGTAATACAAAATTAATTGTGTTATAAAATGAGGGAATTTAAGAGTAGAAAGACAGTAGTAGAAGAGATTGAGAGAAAAGAAGAGATGAGAGGAATGAAGAGAATCTCATAAAATGAAAAGGGAGAAAAATGAAAGTCTCTATTCATTGTGGCTATGCCTTCTATTTATAGGCATAAATTTACATCACGGTAAATCACTATAAAAGATTACATAAGGTAATAAGGGAATATAAAATACAATTGGGAATAATGGGGGACATGGACATCCACATAATAATATTTATAACACTCCCCCTTGGATGTCCATGACTAAACATATGCCTCATTAAAAACCTCTCTAGAAAAACCCAGTGGGACAAAACCTAAATAAGGAAAAAAGAGTTTATAGATACACATCCTAATGCTGCCTCATTAAAAACCTTTCTGGGAAAACCCAGTGGGACAAAACCTAGATAAGGAAAAAAGAGTACAGCATGTATTGACTCCCCCTCTTAACAACATTACTCAATATCCCTGAGTTTACAAAGTAACTTGATGAATAAAGCTGCCATATTTTTACTAGAACAAATTTGCAGAATGATAATTTCAGCTCTTTTTGAAAGGTCGTAAGTAAAGAACTTTAGTGAAATAATTTTCACTCTATAGCATTTGATATAGATGTACCTACACACATGAGTAAGTATGATAAACAGTATATGCATAAATGGTCAGTTTATACTCATACATACCTGATTATAATGACCTCACATTCTTAGTACCTCGAATAATATATCACTCTATTTTAATGTATTAATGATATTGAAGAACTATATCGTACCAGTAGATTAATGATAAATAGTATATCATGATGACTTGTGAAATTAACAAGGATACATTAGTGCCCCAAAAGCACTTAATTATGGTACTGCCGGATCAAGTAGTTCTTCTTCTCCCCCTTTGTTAATTTCACGAGGTATAGCAGGACTTTTACCAACCTACAAGCAATCCTTTGCCATTTTAGAGCTCTTCAAGAGTTTCAAAAATGCACTTCAACTGCTTCAAGTTATATCAAGACTTGTTTAGCTCAAGTTAATATTATCTCGAGAACTTGCATTTAATGCTTCTGACATCACGGGTCCTTCAAGGACCCTCATATAAATGATACTGCCAAGTGTGTCATATGAAAGTATAGTCATAGCATTTATGAGGCATATTTGAGCCTTTTATTGACTGTATGGTTAATCAAATAATGAAAAACATTTATATTCACTATTAATGAATGCATTCTTTCACAATATATACCAAATCATTCCTTCACAATATATATCAGATCGTTGTGTAAGGTATTAGGTTATAAGATGTGCCATATACCTTATTATTTTGCCCTTTCCATTTCTCTTCCATACATAATGGCTTACATTCATATGGCCAATCCTTTCTTTATTGGCACTTAACAATAATATCGGCTTGTGATCCTTATCATTCATTACATTGCATGCTATTTTATAATGTGATGTCAATGTTAACTTTATTTCATTCCCATCGAATTCCACAATTTATTGAGATCTCATTATTTTCAAATGTGTCAGGTACCTGAGTCTCTTTTGGGACTATAATATTCTCTTCTAGAGAAAATAACTCTTTAAGAGTTAGCTCTTCTAGAGCAACCAAGTATTCTTGATCATCCTCAACTGACCATCTATATTCTTGGCTCATTTTATTTTTGAGGATTTTGTTATCTTTTAAATCGATGGGCTTTCCACGCTTCATGCGTGTTTTAAATTCGTCCATAATAGATTGTCATTTAAGGACACAGATTCTTATAGGAGCATTAACAATTGGGATATGTGACTTTATCACTTTCTTTCGATCCATAAATGCTTCAGGCATTTTATAGCTAAATTCTATGAATGAATTATCTTTTGAATTTTCAGTGCACATCATTTCAGTACAAGGATCAACAATGAGCCAATGATAATTCATTCCAGCTAATCCCTTTACCCAACTGCTTATTTTCTCCCCTGATGCTGGTGAAAGTAATTCATCAAATGGCACTCGGTAAATCGTGCCATAAAATTCATAACCAGCATATGTTCACATCATGCTTTAAGGACCCATTTTGGTGTGTTGTGAATTTACAGGCACATATATCACACACCCAAAAAATAAGAAATATATGTTCTTGATCGGAAACCTTTGTAAGGGGGAAAACTTTTGATAATTTGTTAGCTTGATGCGAATTCACAACGCTGCATACAAAATGGCTAGTCCCTAAGTAGATATGGAAGATTATATCTCATGTAAAAAGGTTGCAACCATTTAATCAATCATTCTGCTAGTCCATTTTGCGTATGAACATGAATTATAAGATGTTCAACATCAAGTCCAAGGGATGAGCAATCCTCATTAAGGTTAGTGCAGTAAATTCATTAGCACTATAGCGTTCCTTGATCGAATAATCAGGATAATGTGCTCTTAACCATATTCATTGAGCAAATAATCTTGCAAACTTCAGGTTGCAAGAAGAAAACAAATAACTGTGAGACCCTTTAGTTGATGCATCAATTAAAACCGTATGGTAACTAAATGGTTCACCATGTGGGTTTATCGTCCCACAAATATATTCCTGTATCCGTTTTAAAAATGTGAGAGGCTCATATTGTATTTAACTTTATGAGAGCCGATAATATATTCCCCTTGGAAGATGCAGCATATGAGGAATAGTGGTATCTATATACATTTCAGAGTATAACCACATTTATTCTCAATCATTTCTCGCATCATAATTAAACCGGGATGGTCTAACCGATCATGCCAAACATTGAATTCATTGATAAACTTCTGGTTTATCGTACTAAATTGCTGGCTTGTATTAATTAGTAAACTTCTGGTTTACTGTCATATGCTTTCAACTTTTCTTGTATACAAAGCCAGAGGTAAAATGGAAGAACTTGAAATGTAAAAAACAAATATATATAAATAAAACAACAATAACGTAAATAAAGTTAATCAATCATATATATATAATTAATTATACATATATATACTTTATAGTGTTGTGAGTATAACAATAAATAAATATAGCTTCTGACTATCTTATAAGGTAGGGGAAATATATGGCATCTGGCCATACGATAACTTTTATTCCCATTTCTGCAAATATCATGAAACTTTATAAGTTTCTTATAAATTTGGTACAATAAAGTGCATTTTCAAAGCATAATTTTGTTCCTTTTGGCAACATATAATATTAGCTCTTCTGTAGCCTTCAATGCACACCCAATTTATTAAGTATGCCCATATTTTGCCCTTTTTGTGGTTCTTATCAATTTTTCTCCACTTCAGGTGGGAATTAGAACCAATACAATTCTGACCACACCAACAACAATGACTGTGGTCATATCCCCTTTCTCGACTATCACAATTATTATGTTTCACAATATTCACTCTTGGGAATAAAGTCGAGTTTATTGGGCAAATCCATTATTAAACCAACATATCAAACTTTGTAAATGTAAAGGCATCCATTTATAATGGGCTTTCAAGAGGATAACCAACTTCTGGTGGTCATACATTTCCTTTAAATTGTTCTAAAGAACATATGGGTCTTCTATATATGTAGCATATACAATGTTATAACTACTACCCAATATTGCATACTAAACACAAATATCAACCGTATGCAGTTGAATTTTAAATATGCATAATTCTTGATGGGAATTTAATCAATTCTATCATCACTATATACACCCATACAATAGTTTATTCCTCTATATTTCAATTTAAATACTATTTTGCATAATTCAAGAAATTAAATAATTGCAAAATTTAATGATCAAAATAATTCTAGATGCAAATAATTAAACAATATTCTACAATTTGATTGAATTAAACATGCATATGAGAATCATTAAACTTAGCATATAAGCTCA
>JANTPZ010135250.1:0-30316 GCA_025593235.1 Vachellia pachyceras
TTATATGATGACATGTCATGACTTCTTTTAGTCAATAAGTAACTTTAAAATGGTTTGTAGCCTGCACTTTGTGAATCTTTATTTCTAAGGTGTAGGGAAATTGTAATGTATGGTTGTATAATGTACAACAGTTGCCAAACTTTGGAAGATTTCAAATAAAATTTGTTGCCAACAAGGATTTTCTGATATTTTTTCCAGGAATGGCGCTCACTGCTGGAACACTGGCGGCTATAATTGGAACAGTTGGAACTGGTTTTTTTGTTGATCTGGTTGGTTCTTTCCAAGGATTTCTCTTGCTTACATCACTCCTATATTTTGTTTCTGCCCTTTTCTATATCCTCTTCTCTACTGGAGACAGAGTAGATTTTGATGAATCTGGTGAGTATGATATCCTGTTCCATTCATCTTAAACTTGCTTTATTTTCTGGACTTTTCTTAGGTAGTGAGTGTCTGCTGTGTTATTTCTAGAGACTATATTATATTGTTGAATTCTTCTTAATCCTTGTGAGCGAGCCTAATCCATGAATAATTGATAGGCACTGTCAATGCAAAAAAAAAAAAAATCTTATTAATAATAGGGAACAAAGTAGTGCTCGCTCAAAAATGGTTTTTTTCCTGGTAGAATATTAAAACCTTAAGATCTATCATAATGGGTTTTTGTTTTTTAGTAATGGCGTCTGACGAATTGTGTGTAAACCCTCTCTGTGGACAGTTCCTTGATGGGTATCAGAAACTGCTGTGTACTGTACAGTGTCTTGTGTACAGGAGGAGTACAAGAATCGTATGCTGTGGAGGAGGATGGTGGCCCATTCTCGTGTGTAAATTCAATGTCCTGTATAGCTCTATGGAGGGTCTGTGTTTCAGGTGCATGTGCAGTGCAAGGTTTTCCTGATATGGATAATACATCCAAGTGACCTACGAAAAGGAAACACAGTGAGAAAGATATATAATAATGATGCTCAATTGGTTTCCTTGGCTGTGAAGTATTTCAGAGCCAATGAATCATTGGTCGGTAAAGAAGATGGTAACTTTTTTGAGTTACATGAGAGAACTTGTAAGTTTAACTCTTCCATTAATAATCCAAATTCTAATAAAAAACTAATTTTAGAAAACAACAGAACTTTTAAATATATTAAATCAGAAGTTGATTTGTTTACCCTTTTTTCATTCATGTGATGAAGTGCTTGTTTAGTTTACATGTTCCAATCATATTGCATACAAGTCAAGATAAAATTCATCTCATATACTTACCTCAGAATCCGTAAAATCACCCTTTCAACGGATTCCCAAACAAGAAATGTATCCGAGTTGTGTTAGTTTATACATTTCGATTTGAATAACCAGGTAAAAAAAAAATAAAAAGATTCGAGTAAAACTAATCGTTCCAGGGGGATTGATTGTGAGGAGGATTTAGGCCTCCTGGGTTGAGGTAATTGGGCTTACAATGATGTGGCCCAAGTGGTTGCTGTCTCTAAGTCACCACCCTGAAAGTTGTCCGAAATTGCTCTGGACATGATTGTTTGGCGGAGTACTATCTTGGCACTAGAAAGAAAGAGAATGTTTTTATGGTTAGGATTGGCTATATGATATATAGATGTATAAATAAACTTAGCATCTAAGTTGACTTGGATCTTTGTCCTATTGGTTAAGAGGATACAGTATATTGTGCAAAAAAAAATTAAGCATGTAGTATACGATTAGTGTCATTAATATAAAAGTTGGAAAACTTTTTTTTTAAGATTAAAAAAAGTTAAATACATTAATTCAAAGTATTTATAATTATAATTTTTCATTAAACTGGTTTAATTACTTTAATTGATATATAATTTCTGTTAACATATATAAATACTTTTAAATAATGTATTAAAACTTTTAATCCTCCTTAAAAAAAGTAAAATAATTTTTATATTAAATATCGAAGTCACTATTGCTAAAAGGTCTAACATGCGGTGACTGACGGAATCCTCCATTTCACCACTGAAGAGCGACAGAATATTCCTTTCAACCAGCGTCAATACGCCAGTGAATCAAATCAAACAATGAGTCTATTTGGATAAACGGTGGAAAACGTAACTTTTTGGTATAATTTCTTTAAAAAAAGGAATTTTAGGCAGAAGTTAAAAAATGTAATATGATTTATGTTTGGATAAACTTTAGTGAAGTGACTTTTTATGAAAATGGAAACTTATTTAGATAAATGTTTAAGAAGTGATTTTTAATAAAAAATAATTTTAAAAAATATGAATCACATTAAATAATATATATTATTTTATATATTGTGATAATATATATTGGCAAAAAAAAGATAATATATATAATTTTTTATATGTTATAATTAAGTAATTTTGTTAAATTTTATTAGTCTCTACAAAAAGTTAAATGAATCTTATTTTATGAAAATAACTTATGCATATTATGATAATTTTAAAATAAAAATAAAATTAAATTCTATGGTAGCTCTCTCCCCTTCATGTTCTTTTCTTTTCATACCCCTTCTCTCTCTTCCTTTCTTTTTCTCACTGTACCAAAAGCAGCTAGGAAGAAAAGCTTCTTGTTCAAACGCTCCATTTTAGCTTCTGACGAGAAGCTCCTTTCGGCTTATAATGGTTCCATTTGGTAAAGCGTTGGGTAAATATTTTTACCATTTACGAGGTAAATGTATGGAGGAGATTATCTCGTTTTACGAAAAAACATTATTGAACGTGCATTCTTACTATAAGCTTAACCAAATACACTGTAAAAAAGTTACTAACAACCCATGTCTACCGTGCTTTTACTGCAAAAAAAGTTACTTTTTGATCTCTCAACGCTTTGGCAACGAAGCCTTAGCTAATTACAATTTACAAATTACAAGGGGCTCTTTTCGTCAGTTATAAAAAATAAATAAATAAATAAAAAGTCATGATACACTTATATAATAAAAAAATGTTGGAGCAGTTCTGCCCACGAATTGATGCTTAACAATAAAGAACTTTAATCCATACCACTTAGCCATCCGACAAGCATTATTCAATTATTAAATAAAAAACCAACTGGATTGCATGTGGTGGCAAGGGAGGGACAAGAATGGGGCACAAAATAAAATTATACTTCAGCAAATTCCATCGAATATTGAGGGCATCCATTATAAAAGATTACTTGAGATGCAAGTATTAGTGTATGAAAATACTTATCTACTTAAAAGTGTGAAAAAAATGTATTATTTAAGGGGAAGTGTGCTTTTTTATATCTTTCAAGTGGTCTGCAGTGTTTGAGACTCCATTTAGATACTAGATATGTAGGTCGTGTACATGGTAAACTTTGTTTGAATTTAATTAACGATACGTACAACCAGTAGTCAAATGTTTCTTTTTTTCCCCCTTTCTTTTGTTTCTTTAGTTGATATCATTCTAAATTTTCAAAAAGTAGTATACACCCATATAGATAGCTAGCTGGTCGGTATAGAAGCTTGAAACTGGATCAGTAAAAGGAAAGCATGTTAAAGATCAGTGGAAGGCATTCCAGTTTGCACGTTCATGGTCTGGTGAGATTGTTCCTCCCCCTTTGGAGCTGTAACATGATTGAGTAGTTTCAAAAGATAGTTGCAGACGAGGAAGATGGCGAGTACGAGGGTAAGTGTGGACACATTGATGATGAAGCACTGGATTGGAGAGACCAGAAGCAAAAGAAGAAGCTCACATGCGATAGTTCCAAAAACATGGCACACCACAACCTTCAAATCTAATAATGAGGGGGAAGCTATAAAGATTGCAACGACGTAGACAAACTTTGATATCAGAAAAAGCATCACCAAGATCGGGTGTTCTCTCAAGAGGTTGCGGCCGGATCCTTCATACTTTATGTCGATCAGAGCAAGGAGCAACCCAGTTACGTAGGGGTAAACAGTGTGTAATAATGGAACACAGCTCGTAGCCCTTAACAAAAATGTTACAGGAATCAAGGTTAAAATTAATTAAAAGATGACATACATATAGATATAAATATATACATACATATATATATATATATATGAGATAAACAATAGTGCAAATAATGAAGTTGATCACATACTTGGGCTGTGTAGCATGATGAATTGGAGGGACAAAGAAGCAATGAAAGAGCTTAGAGATCGAACTTCTCATCATATCAAGTACTGATCAGTGTCCTTGAAAGAGCATTGTGTTGATTATTAGGAAGGAGTGTGCATGTATAAGGTGGCTTGAATATGAACTCTCATATATGGTGTGCGTGTGCGTGTGTGTAATAAATTGAAGGTGGAGAAAGTTTTGGTCTACCCACTTATAAAATAAAAGACCGTCGAAAAATCGGAGATGATGCGTCAAGTTGGATTTCAAAGTTGCTTTTGAAATTAGAGTCTGAGAGCATTATAGAGGCCTTATGTGGAGTACTCGGAGGGACATAAAAAGTTTGTACGAGGCATACGAGAACACCTTGGTCAAATTTTTTTCCGTATATCGTCCCTTTTTCCAAACAAATCTTGCCATATATACTTGTCTTTGTAATAAAAAAAACTGATTTAAGTATGTACTGAACATATAATACAATATCTAGTGTTAGTGGTGATCGAGGGACGATGGAGAGATGAGGATGATGACCTTATCTCATACCGTTCCAAAGGCTTTGCTCGGATTATGGAACTTAGTGTTTAGTGGTGAGGGATTTTTTGGACTAGAGGGGTCTGGTGACCTGGAAATTGAGTTTCATTTTCCACATCAAATGGTTGAAAAGGACCAAAAGTATACATATAAATAAATTGGAAGGTGGCGTGTGCGGAAATAATAATTAATAATTGCGAGTGGAATGAACCTGGGTAAAGATATCATAAATTAAAGAATTAATAAATAGTAAAGGAATAGGTAAGCATTGTCATTTTATTATCTTTAGAACTCTTTAAATAATGATGTGAAACTCGGAAGGAAAGGTGGAAGAAAGAGCAAGAGAAGGAGGGAGAAGGCGAGAAGAAATAACGGAGAAGATACCAACAAAAAAAATAAAATAAAATCTTTGCTCTTATTCGATCCTAATTATTAACAAATATATCATTCTTAAAATATGATAATATCTTATTATTCTCAATAGATATAAAATATGATGATGAAAAATTATACTAAATCCCAAAATAATCCTTGTGTATGTTATATATGACTATAAGTATTTGTATGGATATCGATCTATATATCTTCCATGTTAATTACTTCAAATCTCTCAAAGGAAACCCACAATTCTTACCATTTATTCCTCCACCTACATTCATAAAATGTATATACCTTATGTGTTCTGCTACTTCATATTTTAAACTTTCATAAAACATGGAATGAAAGAATATAAATCCATCAATCTATATTTTTGAAAGAAATTATAACATACATGACGTTTTATTTGAAAAGGTAATGGGAAGATCCCATAAAAAATTGCCTGAAATATGAAAATTTAAAACCATTCTTTCACAAACATGTGATATCAATGATTTGTTAATGGTCTTGGTATGTGAACGCATGCCCCACAGAGTTACCATTTGTAGAATTTTATAATTATAGACTCAAGTAAACTAAAGTACCCCAAGCAAATGCATGCGCTACAGATTTGAAAATACCTAAATTTTTGTCAAGGAACCGCATCATCAATCATCATCGTGATCAGCGAATATATGATTGGAGAGACGAGAAGCAGACACGTGGAGCATCACAGGTATAACATGTACGTAGAACTATATAACATATGTTAATGGCCGGCAATATTATACACATTCTATATAATTCCCAGAATTTCTAGATAGCATATTCTTTGATGATTTGATTTGAACAGTAAAACAATATACGATGCAGCATGTCGAAAGTGGTTAATCATACTTGTGTCTTTTGTTACGATCCGTATCGATGAACTACTAATTAATTTCAACAAGTGATGGCTATCATATTTTTGTTTTTAATTTTTAGTTCTTTCTGATGCTTTTCCTTTTCTGAGGTTAGTGGTGCGCGTTGAAATGGTCAAGCTATTTTTTCTGCTTTTCTCCCATGTCTCCTCAGTACCGCTCAACCAATTTCATCTTGAAACTTTGGTCCTTACAGATCATGTCTCCTCATTAGAAGAGTTAATTTTTAATTCTATATTTTTTGCTTGCTTGATTGTAATTTAGTCGTTGTTAAAATTTAATTTTATGCAACTTAATCTTCATAATTTTAACTTAGTTATTTAACTTTACTTACTACAATTCAATCCTTATAGCTTTACTAAATTTTAAACTCTAGTTTCTAATCATCATGACATATGCAATTACATGTTCACAAAAATGAAACATAAATTTTATTTTTTAAAATATAAAAACTAATATTTTTAATGGTTAAATGATAGAGGTTGAGTTGTATCAAGTACAATTTTAGGGACTAAATTAAAAATATAAGATAAGTTAAAGCCTAGGATCAGGCAAGAAAATTAATTTTTGGGCCAAGCGAGAAGGGGCCCAATAGGCAAGGGAATAGGCACATCCAGAGTAAATAATGAAGGGCCGGCCTGTGAGGAGAAAAGCTCATGAACATGAGCTAAAAAAAAGTGCCCGAGTGAAGCGTTCTGCACAGTACACAGACCCTGAAAAGGGATACCCAAAAACTTTTTTTAAAAAAAAAAACCAGGCGCGCGCGTTTTATATAGTTAATTAGTAAAATTATTCTAATTGTATAAATACTCTCCGTAAATTAATGAAAGTAAAGTAACGTGTTTAGTAAATATATTAAATATTTAATCAAGAAATGATGTATTGAGACAAAATAAACAATGAAAGCAAATTGCAAAGGACTAAATAATTACTTTTTTTTTCGATTCCTGATGTGATTAAATAGTTTTGAATATATAAATAAGAGCCTAGACAAATATTTCTACCAGGGGAAGGCATGGTGAAAGCAGTGCGTTGTGGTAAGGGGGATTCTCTCTTTTACCCCTCCCTGCCCTCCTTTTCTTTTTTGACCGTCGGATCAAAATATTAATGGTCTAGATCTAACTTTTTTCATGAATCTTCAAAGTTAAAAGTACATTTAAAAATGCGTAAATAAATTTAAGTTGCTAAAACTTAATATGAATGATGCCCAACTGTTGTAATAAAAAGTAGGAAGAAATCTACTTTATAATAATAGCCTACAACACACTTTAGAATAGTTTATCCAATTTTGCGTTAATTATAATAATATTATTTTTATAGAATGTTCAAACTGAATTATTGAAATTTTGATCCAATGAAAATAGATATCCCCCTTTTTTAATTTTTTTTTCAATCACCGCCTTTTAAAAAAAAGATGGACTGGTCAACATCACTTACAAGAGACTGCGTGATTAATCATTAAAGGGAGAAATTGCAATGCGGCCTCACTTATTAATTTATTAATCATCATCACCAGTAATTAAATAAATTAAAATTCATGTAAATAAATAAAATGTCAACGTGCACTCATAAACCCATAAACAGAAATGGTTGTAGCAATTCCGACCGCCGATTGTTGCTCCAAGGAGGCAATTATTAAATTAAATTATTAAATAACTAAAATGTTTTAAGATTCCGCAGCCCACCAGTCCACCACCACGTGTACTACTACCCACCAAAATACTTGCTCATTTGGTTGGATTATATAAAAGAGAATCACATGTAATCCCAGTTTTCAAATTTCTTTATAAGCATTTTTCTGCCAAAGGGGAAAATTGATGACATTAAACCAAGAGCCATACATAATATCTGAATACAGAAAATAACACCTTGAAAGCAAAAAAAAGAAGGAGGAGGAGGAGGAGGCACAAGATCCTAAGACAGTACGCTATGCCAATTAATATATGCTAAAAACATAAAGGGATGCCAAATAAACATATTTTTTGAATGTAAATTTTATTTATATTTTTATATTGCAGGGGCTAAAATATATAGAATCGCACGTACGTGTACATGCTCAGTGTAAGTGAAGACATGTTAAACAGGCGGCCTGGCAAAATTAACGAAGTCGTTTCAGTTTCCAGTTTCCACGTGATGAGATGGTTCCTCTGCATCGTGAATTTCTGGGCCTTGTTTTAGAACACGATTGAACAGTTTCAGCAGATACTTGCAGCACAGGAACATGAGGAGTATGAGCATAAGCGCCGATGCGTTGATGATGAAGCAGTTGATTGGAGTTACCAGAAGCAGCAAGAGAAGCTCACAGGCAATAATTCCAGAAACATGGCGCACCACAACCTTCAAATCCAGCGACTCATGTGTATCACCATCATTACCGGTTTGATGCTCTGAAGGGAACGGTACTAGGAACGCAATGACGTGGACAAGTTTTGATATCAGAAAAAGCATTACCAGAACTGGGTGTTCATTGAAGAGGTTGCTGCTAGATCCTTCATACTTTATCTCAATCAAAGCAAGAAGCAATCCAGTAAGGTAGGCATAGACAGTGTCCGAAGCCCTTCGCAAGTATTACAGGAAAGGGTTAATATATGGTCAAATGAATTCGAGGATGGAAAAGAAATGAATTAAAAGATGTGTAAAAAATGGCCGATATATACAAAATGACATGGATGAGGACTCACCCGGCGGGTGTTGTAACATGAATCGGGGCAGTATTGATCGGAGGGACGGAGAAGCAACGACGGACAAGGCAAGAGATAGAATTTCCCATACCGGCCGCAGCAGAGAATGAACAATTAGTGTATCCCTCAAAGTAATGGGATTAAACTATATATCAAAGAACAAGGTAAGGAGACTTTTGCAAATTCATATATATATATATATATATTGAAAAGGATGAAAAATTTGGTCTCCAGCCACCGGAGCTCCGACGGTAAGCAAAAGTGATGGTTTGATGATATGTATGGGTAATTCTCCCTTTACTTATAACTCTAAATTACATCTTAATATGTAAAATAAAAATTACATTAAACTTTATATAAAAACAATATAATATTGAGAAAATGTAATCAATCCCTCAGTTGATGACTTGCAGTACCACCACATGTTCATTTCACAAACTATTTTTGGAACCACCAAGTGAACAGGGGATACCCATTATATTTATATATATATATTATAATTCCCTTCTCATCACATATTTAATATTTAAAAAATAAATAAAGTGTCATGTGTGGAATATAAATATTTTCACAATTTTTTTTTGGCCATTCAAATATGGAATTTGTGTTATGAATCAACGTGGCGGAGAAGAGTCATATGATTAGAGTTTATCATTTCTAATTGTGTTTATATTATTTATACCCCATTTGAAATCCGTAAAAACCATTTTGAAATCTATAAAAACCATCTTGAAATCCACAAAACCATTTAAAAATCTGTAAACTCCTTTCTCCCAACGGAATTCTTATTTTAAGGGTATTGAAGCCAATGTATTCTTTTACTTGGGAGGTAGGGATAAATTATCCCAAAAAAAGGAATAATAATAATAATAATAATAATAATAATAATATAAGGGAAAGAAAAATAGAGGGGAGGCCATGCCCCCACAAATGAAGCAATCGCGCTCCAACAACAACAGCTGCCATCTCTCTCTCTCTCTCTCTCTCTCTCTCTGTTATATATATATATATATTTCCTTGTGAATTAATTAATTAATTTAAATGGATTAGATATAAATAAGAGGGTTTTACACATTAGTGATAGAGCCATCCAGTAATACACACACGACACTACTCCTTCCTTACTACCATTCTCTCTTTATAGTTTATATCACAACACCCTTCTCTCCTATCCCTCAAACTTGTTGCCTTCTTCTTCTTCATCTTCTTCTTCTATGGCTGTTCAGGCTCAATATCCTTCTCACATCCTTCTCCTCCATAACAATACCAGGTTTGCTCTCTCTCTCTCTCTCTCTCTCATCTCTACTCTTCCTCCTCCAATTCTGATCAATCGCCTAATTACCTTCTTCCCTTTCTCATTCGCAGCAACCTCCAAGAAAATTATGACTCTTCACTACGAACTCCTGAAGCTCCTCTTCTTCATCAATCCCATATGCTATTCAGTGCTCCAGGTACTGCTCCGTCTCTCTTCCAGTAAGGTAGGCATAGACAGTGTACGAAGCCCTTCGCAAGTATTACAGGAAAGGGTTAATATATGGTCAAATTAATTCGAGAATGCAAAAGAAATGAATTAAAAGATACGTTAAAAAACGGCCGATATATACAAAATGACACGTGGATGAGGACTCACCCGGCGGGTGGTGTAGCATGAATCGGGGCAGTATTGATCGGAGGAACGGAGAAGCAACGACGGAAAAGGCAAGAGATGGAATTTCCCATACCGGCGGTCGGAGAAGAGAATGAACAATCAGTCTATATCCCTCAAGTAATGGGATTAAACTATATATCAGAGAACAAGGTAAGGAGAGCCATAGCTGGGGCTGGAAAGGGGGGGGGATGTAGGCGAAGTTTGAGTGGAGAGAGTGATGGGTTTAAATATAGAGAGGATGTGTATTCGTGAAGGGAAGGGGAAGACACGGAAGAAAATTAAAGCACATAGTGGGAAGGGGAAGATACGGAAGAAAGGCCGGAGAAGCACATGACAAATATCTTCATGTAAATTACTTTTGTGTAAATTTAGATAAAATTTCTTTTACATACTTATTTATTAACCCTTCAGAATCACTTTCATATAAGATAAAACTCCTCTCGTATACTTACTTCAGATTGTGGAAAATCACTTTCCAAAAATTAATCCAAATACCCTCTTAAATAAGTAATAAAGCAAACCTTACAAAGTTTTCTAATCCAATTTTTTTTTTCAAACTTTACATTCTAAATTATCAAATTTTTATAAAATTTTCTAAAGAAAAAAGATTAAATCAAATATTCTAGTTTGAAATCTTAAAGTAAAGTTTATTTCAGGATTTTTTCCCCAAAAATAACATATAGTCATCCCTCACGTTTCAATAGATGTTCAGCTTCAAATGCAATTTTTTTAAAAATTCATTCAAACATATTGTTTTAGTTTTTTGTTTTTAAAATATGAAACTGTTTGGGTAAAAATGAAAAACACAAACTATTATAGTGTATCCTAGATCTAGCCTTTTCATTTTATTTATTATTCTAATATATTTTATTTATGATTCAACCAAACTATTAGAACGTTACAATGAAGTCAGACCATTATTCTATAGAACAAAGTTTGACATCAAAATGTTATTTGTATTTAATTTAAGAATAACTTACAATTATTAAAATTTCAAAATCATATCTGTTTTTCAGAAAAGTCTCAAACCTTTACACTTGTTTTTCAGAAAAGTCCCACTTTACACTTGCTTTCACTTGCTTTTATGTTTTTCTAAACGGCCTTCCTTTCACTTGCTTTTATGTTTTTCTCCTCTCACGCAATGCTCCCATTTCCTTCCAGCTTGCATAGACATATCAACTTTTATCGGCCACTTGACAGGTCTATTATTCATAAATAGGGTTAATAGTAGATTAAGTTTCTCTTTATTTTAATTTCAATCCCTCAACTTTTAAATTATAAGTTTTGATCTCTTAAATTTCAATCCATTTAAAATATTAATCCATATAATTTAATGAAGATTTGAACTATTTTACTCTTTAAAAAAATGCTTGAGTAAATATCAAGTTATCTAGAGATTAAGGAAAGAAAAATAACAACATACAAATAAATTTTTTAAAGTTAAAGAACTAATTCAAAACAAAAAAAAAATTGAAAATGAAACCATTTTGGACCCGCCTTTCGTTTATCTACCCACATTTTGCATTCCTGTGTCTACTTAACATGGACTATTTTATACATGGTTTTTCCTTGATTTGTAATCTCATTTCCTTATTTGAAAATGACTACACAACCTTGGCCATTCACTTCAAAATATTCTTATACATAACCCTTGCATATCTCCCTCACGAATTATATTTGACATGCACATAAACCTGTGTTCATATCAGAATTTTGCCTGAGGAAAAGCACATTGCATATCCAATTAATTTTTTTGCCAAATATCCAATTAAATTAGCATTCAATTATTTCAAAGAAAAGTGATTACAAAATACAACTTATTGACACCAAAATAGTCCGTTCAACTACTAATTAAAATATTTAAGAGGCCTAATTAGATACGCCACTTATATGTCATTGACTTGGGTCAGCTTGGGTCAGCCACGCTTATCATCTGTTTAGGAATTCCATTAGAAGAAAGGATTGGGAGAACGGATTTTACAGATTTCAAGATGGTTTTTATAGATTTTGATATTTTTTTTTATGGATTTACCTTATTATTCTTATATCTCCTATTTTCTAAATTGTCTTAAAATGGAGTGATATTTGGGTTATTTATAACCATTGAAGGGATGCTTAAAGAAGTATCTCTTAAAGTAATGTAACTCTTCAATTAGAAAGTTGTAACTTTCAATTATAAAATATTCTAATAATATTGTGAAAGTCCCTTTCATTGATACATCCATATATTAAATTTCCAACAATATTTACATCAATTGTTTTAGAGATGTAAGTGAATTCAAAAGCATATTCTCCATCAACCAATAACGAGGAAGTTTTATTTATACAGAAGTCCATTCATATGGTTGATGAATTTTATTGAATAGTATGGTGAAAAATAAACATTGAAAGAAAATTACAAAGGACTAAATAATTACCCTTTTTTTTCATTTCCTGATGTGATTAATATAAATAAGAGCCTAGACAAATATTTCTACCAGGTGAAGGCATGGCGAAAGCTGGCGTTGTGGTCTTGTAGAGGGGGATTCTCTCTTTTACCCGTAGCTACCCTCCTTTCTTTTATCACCGTCGGATCAAAATATTAATGGTCTAGATCTAACTTTTTTCAAGAATCATCAATGTTATAAGTATATTTAAAAATGCGTAAATAAATTTAAATTGCTAAAGTTTAATATGAACGGTTCCCAACTGTTGTAAGAAAAAGTAGGAAGAAATCTACTCTATAATAATAGCCCACAATACACTTTAAAATAGTTTATCCATTTTTGTGTGAATTATAATAATGTTATTTTTATAGAATGTTAAAACCTGAATTATTGAAATTTTGATCCAATAAAAATAGATATCCCCGTTTTTTATTTTTTTCAAATCACCGCCTTTTAAAGGAAAGATGGACTGGTCAACACTTACAAAAGAGTACGTACGTGATTGATCATTAATATCATAATAAGGCAGAAATTGCAATGCGGCCTCACTTATTAATTTATTAATCATCATCACCAGTAATTAAATAAATTAAAATTCATGTAAATAAATAAAATGTCAACGTGCACTCATAAACCCATAAACAGAAATGGTTGTAGCAATTCCGACCGCCGATTGTTGCTCCAAGGAGGCAATTATTAAATTAAATTATTAAATAACTAAAATGTTTTAAGATTCTCCGGCCCACCAGACCACCACCACGTGCACTACCCAGCTCATTTGGTTGGATTATATAAAAGAGAAATCACATGTAATCTTAGTTTTCAAATTTTTTTTATAAGCATTTTTCTGCCAAAGCGGAAAACTGATGACATTAAACCAAGGGCCATACATTAATGTCTGAATATAGAAAATAACACATAGAAAGAAAGAAAAAAAAGGCACAAGATCCTACGACAGTACGCTATGCCAATTAATATATGCTACAAACATAGCCAAACATATATTTTGAATGTAAATCTTATTTTATATCGGAGGGGCTAAACTATAAAGACCCACACGTACGTATACCTGCTCAGTGTAAGTTAAGACATGTTAAGTAGGCGGCCTGGCAATTTTAACGAAGTCATTTCAGTTTGGAGTTTCCACGTGAGATGGTTCCTCTGCATCGCGAATTGCTGGGCCTTGTGTTGGAACACGATTGAGTAGTTTCAGCAGATACTTGCAGCACAGGAACAAGAGGAGTAGGAGGATAAGCGCGGACGCGTTGATGATGAAGCAGTTGATTGGAGTTACCAGAAGCAGCAAGAGAAGCTCACAGGCAATAATTCCAGAAACATGGCGCACCACAACCATCAAATCCAGCGACCCATGAATATCACCATCATTATCGGTTTGATGCTCCGAAGGGAACGTTACGAGGAGCGCAATGACGTAGACAAGTTTTGATATCAGGAAAAGCATTACCATAACTGGATGTTCACTGAAGAGGTTGCTGCTAGATCCTTCATATTTTATTTCAATCGAAGCAAGCAGCAATCCAGTTAGGTAGGCATAGACAGTGTCCGAAGCCCTTCGCAAGTATTACAGCAGGAAAGGGTTAGTATATTCAAATTAATTCGAGGATGGAAAAGAAATGAATTAAAAGATATGTAAAAAAAAAATGGCCGATATATAGAAAATGACATGGATGAGGACTCACCCGGGTGGTGTAGCATGAATCGGGGCAGTATTAGGAAGGACGGAGAGGCAACGACGGAAAAGGCAAGAGATGGAATTTCCCATACCGGCCGGAGGGGGAGAATGAACAGTGTATCCCTCAAGTTAGGAGATTAAACTATACATCAAAGAACAAGTTAAGGAGAGCAATGGCTGGGGCTGGAGTGAGGGAATATAGAGGAAGTTTGAGTGGAGAGGGTGATGGTTTAAATAAAGAGAGGAGAGGAGGAGATTGGATGGTTGGTGACCCACCTCAAAGCTGAGGAAGGGGAAGTGGGAAGGGGGAAGTGGGAAGGAAAGAAAAGGAAAGGAAAGGAAAGTAGTCAATTGAGGGAGCGAGGGAGGGAGGCATTTAATGCCCAAAAAATGACGTGTCGGAATCTCCCTCTCTCTCACTGATCAGTTGTCAAACATTGCCCCGGTTGAACACGAAGCTTGCTGGAAAAGAAGTTACCCGATTCTTTTTGGCTTAAATAAAGATATAAATAGAATTGCGAGTGGTGGACAACTTGTGCGTGCTGCGGAGGTAAATGATAGATCATCTCTATGCTCTCTCTTCAAAAGCTCTCTCTCTCTTGCTCCTTCAAAAGCTCAGCAAGAGAGAGAGAGCTTTTGAAGGTTCTCTCTCTTGCTCCTTCAAAAGCAAGAGAAAAAGCTTTTGAAGAGTATATTCTATGCTCCATGTCTTGCTCAAATGTTGAGCGAGAGAGAGAGAGAGAGGGGCATAGAGATGATCCATCTCGCCATTCTATTGATTCTTATCTCTATGCTCTCTCTCTCTTGCTCAAGATAAATATCATTCACCCGCGCTGCACGCACAAGGGGTCCCACTCTCGTCATCCTATTGTAGGCTATCATCCTTCTCCACAAACATCATCTATGCTTCTCACAAAGGTAAGAGGATAGTCACCCCTCCTTCATATGGTTTTCACAAAGGTCAAACTTATAAACAAATATTTTCATAAAAATAAAAATACTTTTATGTAAATTGAAATAAAATTTCCTTCACATACTTGTTTGTTAACCATTCAAAATCACTTTCACATAAACTGAGACAAAACCTTATTACATACTTACTTTAAATTGTGTAAAATCATTTTTTAAAAGTTAATCCAAACACACCGTTCAATAAGTAATAAAGAAGATCTTACAAGGTTTTTTAATTCACTCTTTTAAACTCTACATTTAAAATTATAAAATTTTTATAAAATGTTCTCAAGAAAAAAGATCAAATCAAATAAGGTAAAGTTTATTTCATCTTTTTTTTTTTCAAATGTAACGTATAGTCATCCCTCCGGACCTCCCGTTTCAATAGATGTTCAGCTTCAAATGCAATTTTTTTTCAAAATTTATTTAAACATATTGTTTTAGTTTAATTTTTTGTTTTTAAACTATAAAACTGTTTGGAAAAAATCACAAACTATTATAGTGTATTCTAGATCTAGCTTTTCCATTTATTTATTATTCTAACATATTTTATTTATGATTCAACCAAACTATTAGAACGTTACAATGAAGTCAGACCATTATTCTATAGGACAAAGTTTGACATCAAAATGTTATTTGTATTTAATTTAAGAATAACTTACAATTTTTAAAATTTCAAAAATCATATCTGTTTTTTTTTTTAGAGAAGTCTAGAAGCATTATCAAATATGATCAATTTTGGATTACATACATTTTTAATAATTAAGCTTTTTTTTTATAAGTGTTTTACAATTAAATTTTGAATGTTACAACCTTTAAAAAAGTTCAAAATAGAAAAAAGATCCACATCCTACTAAAATAATCCAAATTGATTGTTGATGATAGTGTTAAAAGTTGTTCTATTTTTAAATGATTGTGTTTATTTTTATCAAGAAAGTTGAAGCTCATGGAGAAAAATTTAGTTGTCAAAATTTAGATTAACCCTTTAATTTTATTGGAAAGAGAGAACGAAGATACCGGAGAATAAGTTATGGATGTAAAGAAATAACATTTCATAGGGGCAAATTAAACTTTTATCAATTTCAAAAATTACCTCAATTTTTTAATATAAGATCTAATTTTTACACTATAAATTAGATCTTATATTTAAAAATGAAAGTGTTATTTGATAATTATTACTACTTTTGGGCTATAATACAGAGTCAAATGATTTTTTAGAAAGATTAAAAAGTTAAATAAATTGATTATAATATTTTAGATACTTGTGTTATCATCAGATTATATATTTTGTAACTCAGAAAAATTAGTTTGAAATGAATTATAAATACATTAACTAATTAAATTATTTAATAATTAAAAACTAAAATTAATTGGTTTTTATATTAAAGATTAATTATAATAATGAAAGGGATGGTAACATCAACTACACACACATCTCATTAAGCTGTAAAGGATATAGATGAAGCGAAACTTGATATGACGTAATAACACTAATGGAGAGAGGAAAAGGTTCGCACATTTGTAGTGGTGTTGAGAAGAAGTTGTGTATATAATCAGAAAAAGAGGCCAATGATTCTACACTCCACTTCTTGCCAGCATAATCAAATGCAGTGTTTAAAAAAACAATGACATAAGCCTCCATTCAAATAACAAACTAGCTTGTGAGATTCAATTTGTTTTATTACCATCATAGAAATATATTTAATTATTTGTGAAATATATCACAAAGTGCTTATTGTACGTTCGTCTACTACTAAATTTTCTTCCGGACTTATTCAATAGAATGTGTACTGTACTGTCAAATGTTTGGTTATCTTCTGATTTGCGAGAGAAGATAACTTGGCGAGGTCCACTTAAGATTGAATGTGAATAAGGTCCAATTTCTTCAGAATTTGGGCCTCTAATCTACAATTGCAGTATAGGGTATAGAGTGTTGAATCTAATAGAAAGATTTAATTTTTCACAATGTAATAAATTAAGTTTAAGATTTTTTTTTTAAGAGAGGTGTCTATACTCAAACAAGATTACTTCTAATAGAAAGATACATATATTTAGTAAAAAAAAGGATTTGAAATAGTTACACTTAAGTACCACCAAAGCAATGAATCAATTTAGAGACCGAGTTTTTTTTTTGAATTTTTTTTCAAAATAACATTATGGATCAAAATGGCTACTGGAAACAAAATCACGTTTAAAAATAAGAGGCTCATCAATGGATACTGAAATCTGAATAAGGCAACGAACATAATCGAAACTGGTGCATGCACGCCCTTTCTTCCTCGTACTCGCCAAAATGCAAGGGGGCTTATTACAAATGAAGGAAGGAATTAAAATGGGATGGTGGAACTTTTGACCTTTCAGGTTTGACTCTGTTATTATTCATTTATTCGTGTCCTTCTAATATTTAATTTTTGCCGCTCTATTTCCTAAAGTCTCATAACTGGTTGTTCATATTGCATTATTTACCTTTCATATTTATTTCTCTCGCTTATCTCACCTCCCATGTCAACTTAATCAGCTCAGGATCTAGCTAACATTGTCATAAAAAAAAAACTGATAAGGGCTAATCCATAAATTTTTTAAGGGTATGGGGATGTATTTGAGAATAAAAATGAAAAATTGATCATCAGATCCCAAACGAAAGAATTAATGAACAAAAGATTTCAAAGATCGGTGAAATTACTATCAGGTTCAAGCAGTAGCTGGCCCAGTTGTCATTAATAACCTCATCAGCTGTCAATAACAAGCGGATAAGTTATTGTTGGAACCTGATGGTGATTTTACCAATCTTTGTAACCTTTTATTCATTAGTTCTTTTTTTTTTGGATCTGATTGTAAATTCCTCAATAAAAATTATGTATAAGGAGTAAAAAATTGAGATTAATTGAGGGTTAAATGATTAATTTTACTTTATTTTTAAAATAGCCAAGTCTTTTTTTTTTTTGGCCAAAAAATAGTGAAGTCAAACGCATTTAAGTATAGTAACAACGGACAAGAGCAACATGCTATAGCAATTGCACACGTGAACAACACATAATCAAGGATCAAAATTTAGGTAATCACTGCTTACTAGTTTCTACCCCATGCAATGGTAAATGTTGAAATTACTATAACTATGAGGTTTGCTATAGTTATAAATGCAATTCCCAAAATATTTTTAACTTTTCAATTTATAATTTTTTCTTCAAATTATTCCAATTGATTGCATATATGTTTAAAAGGATTTTCCATGTGAGGAAAGTTTTCATATTGTAAATAATGATTAAATGGGGTACATTAGAATCGACATATACATATATATATTTACAAATAATATTAGTTTAGTTAACTGATTTATGTAATTTTTCATACATTAATTATTAAGCTGCATATTTACAAGCAAAGTGATCGTATAGTACAAGAATTACATGCTTAATGTACATTAAAATATTTAACTTATACTACCTCCAATCCCTATTGTGATAACTAGTTGATTTTTTTAAAAGATTAAGGAAATCATTTAAATTAGTTAATTCACTTAATATTTTAAAAATACCCTTACATAAAAGAATGACTTAAATGCAAAGTGGATCGAGTCTTATAGTCAAAAGAGTATTAATGGGAGTAGTTTGGGAAAAAATGGCTAAATATACGAGACAAAGTGGATAGTATCTTATATTTAGGACCAAATCCAATTTTTAATTAGCTCTTATAATAAGAATCAGATGTAGTATAAGCAATACAACCTATTATCAACATGGAATCCAGCTACAAAAATCTACACTACTTATAAACCATATGAATAATGTGACGTACATGCATGGATCATAAATAATTTAATACCTTGAAATTACTCTATGTTTAGATAGGGAGAAAATAGGATGAGAAGAATACTACAAGGGAAAACTCCTAAAAATAGTACATTTTTTTAACTATAGTTCTCTCTCATAGAATATTCTATTTCTCCTATTTCCCCTTTATTGTCAAACATATGAGTATCTTATCTTAGTGTTATTAAAATATTTTTAAAATGAAAAGATTTAATTTTAAAAATTCATGTATTTATAAATTAAAGAATTTATGCAAAGGGTTTTGTAAGGAGTTATGACATTAAAAGTCACTAAAGTCATAACTCTTTATTTATAAAGATAAATATGAAATGTTATAACCTTGTCTTGTTTTTAATAAACCTCTGCATATGGTAAATCTTAATGAAAAAGTTATTTTAAATAACTATTGTTTATTTATAATTGTTTAATTGTATTTGTTCATGAATCAATATATGAAATTCATGAATTTAACACATGGTCGTGACTTTCTATTGAAGTAGTATTAATTCAAAAGATACCAACTTCACGATATCTCTCGATGCACTATAAATACTCTTATTATCAGTCCATTTGGTGACATATTATAGCATGTTAGCGAAATAATATTATCAAACACATTGCTTTTTTCTTTGGGTGTACACAGAGATAAAATCAAGTTCTCATTTTTGAAAGAGCCATTGTTTTCTTTGCTTTAATGTTAGAAGTGCAATTTGTACTTGAGGTTTTCATTGTATTCTATAGAAAATTCGCTAGTTAATCCAACTTGCACCCTATAATATAGGAATAGGTAGGGTAAATTAAATTTAAAGAAAAATGCTGCTGACACCTTGAAAACACCGTGTACTCCTCAAAAAACCATTTCCACCAACTAAATATTGCTTATCCACAAAAGGCTATAAATTCTTACTGCGTATGCCTTTTAAGTAGAAATGTTGGTTACTAGGACTTTCGTCTCATTTTATCAATTTAAACACTTTTCAGATGACAGTTATCGTGCTGAGTTGTTGGAGAGAGTTCTTGAGGCAAAGATATCCTTGTATATCTCTGTATCGTCTCTTTTGTTATTTATGTGTTGATTGTTGTATATTGCCATCTATATGACTTATTTTGCCATTTATAAGATTCATTTTGCAAGTTATGTCTTACCGCGTATGTTGGTAACTTTAAATTATAATGAATCAGAGTTGCGCAGCGGAAGCAAGAACTCTATACTTTGATAGATTGAAGAAAGTTACTAAATATTGATTAATAAATTGAAATGAGTTAAGTTATTGGTACTAAAGAAATGGTCTTACAATTACCAACGAAGAATAATCTTAAGGAATCTTTTTTTTTTTTTTAGAAAAAGAAAAATTATATGCTGTGATGACAAGTTCAAAAGGAGTGTAAGTTGGTGCAGATAAGCTATGTTGACAGAATTGTCTGCAAGTCAGTATCATGCCATATTGTAATTATTCTTTCATCATAATTGCTCTGTCCTTTTCCAAATTTGACATGATTTTTTCCTATTTCTCAGAGATTTTTTGTTTTTTATTTCTTGGATGCCTATATACTTCAACTCAGCAAGTCTCATTATTTTTAAGATTGTCATTTTTTGCTGTTAAGCATGCATAATATGTTGAAATGATTAATGCATAACATTTTATCACAGGTGTATCGCGTGGATCTCAGGGATGCAGCATGGTTTAGCGCCGTTCCATGGGTTCTGATGGCTATAATGAATTATGTAGCTGGCTTGTGAGCAGACATGATGATACAAAGGGGTATAAGTGTCACTTTGACTCGCAATATCATGCAAGTAAGTAAAATATAGTGGAGAGGTTGATTAATTTTTGTTTTAGTATGAACAAGTATGATAATTTATTTCCTACTTAAAATAGATATTGCAGTCATACTGAACTGGGAAAACTTTTCTCTTTTATTCTGTGATTCCATTAAATTTTCAGTTATTTTTGCTCGATTGCCATCTTTTGATCTTGAATCTGTCCTTGGTGTTGGAGTTTGGGGCAACAAGGTGTTTTTTGAAACACAAATTTTTTTGTTGCTGTTCTCTAATTTTAAATTCATTGATCATTGATGCCGTTTTTTTCTTTTTCGTATCTTTTACTTCTCAATCTTCCCAACGTATACAAGTTTATATGGACAATGCTTATTGTGTTTCTTCAGTGCAGTCCATTGGTTTTATTGGTCCTGGAGTATGTCTCATCGGTTTGGTGAGAGCCAAAATTCCATCAATTGCTTCTGCTTGGCTGACTTTAGCATTTGGCTTGAAATCTTTCAGCCACTTTGGTTTCCTAGTGAACATTCAGGTTTTTATCTTCAATTTTAATAAAACTTATTGTTTCCACGTAGTATAGTCTTCTCACTCCAGCCTAATGCTCACTTCCTTCAAATAACAGGAGATTGCACCACAGTATTCTGGTGTTATACACGGTAAGATTTTGTCACTATCCTATAAACATTTATATGATGACATTTCATGACTTCTTTTAATCAGTAAGTACCTTTAAAATGGTTTGTAGCCTGCACTTTGTGATCTTTATTTCTAAGGTGCAGGGAAATTGTAAATGTATGTTAGTATAGTGTGCAACACTAGCCAAACTTTGGAAGATTTCAAATAAAATTTGTTGCCAACAAGGATTTTCTGATATTTTTTCCAGGAATGGCGCTCACAGCCGGAACACTGGCGGCTATAATTGGAACAGTTGGAACTGGTTTTTTTGTTGATCTGGTTGGTTCTTTCCAAGGATTTCTCTTGCTTACATCACTCCTATATATTGTTTCTGCCCTTTTCTATATCTTCTTCTCTACTGGAGACAGAGTAAATTTTGATGAACCTGGTGAGTATGATATCCTGTTCCATTCATCTTAAACATGCTTTATTTTCTGGACTTTTTTTTAGGTAGTGAGTGGCTGCTGTGTTATTTCTAGAGACTATATATTGTTGAATTCTCCTCAATCCTTATGAGCGAGCCTAATCCATGAATAATGTGATAGGCACTGTCAATGCAAAAAAAAAAAAATCTTATTAATAATAGCTAACAAAGTAGTGCTCGCTCAAGAATGGTTTTTTTCCCGGTAGAATATTAAATCGTTAAGATCTATCATAATGGGTTTTTGTTCTTTAGTAATGGCGTCTGACGAATTGTGTGTAAACCCTCTCTGTGGACAGTTCCTTGATGAGTATCAGAAACTGCTGTGTACTGTACAGTGTCTTGTGTACAGGAGGAGTACAAGAATCATATGCTGTGAAGGAGGACGGTGGCCCATTCTCGTGTGTAAATTCAATGTCTAGTATAGCTCTATGGAGGGTCTCTGTTTCAGGTGCATGTGCAGTGCAAGGTTTTGCTGATATGGAGAAAACATCCAAGTGGCCTACGAAAAAGAAACACAGTGTGAAAGATATAAAATAATGATGCTCAATTGGTTTCCTTGGCTGTGAAGTATTTCAGAGCCAATGAATCATTGGTCGATAACGAAGATGGTAACTTTTTTTGACCTGAGAGAGAACTTGTAAGTTTAACACTTTAATTAATAATCCAAATTCTAATAAAAGTTAATTTTAGAAAACAACAGAACTTTTAAATGTATTAATTCAGAAGGTGATTTGTTTACCCTTTTTTCATTCATGTGATGAAGTTTGTATAACGTGTTGTATTAGTTCATACATTTCGATTCGAATAACCATGTGGAAAAAAAAAAACGAGATACGAGTAAAACTAATCATTTCAGGGAGATTGATTGTGAGGGGGATTTAGGCCTCCTGGGTTGAGGCAATTGGGCCACATTATTAGGCCTCCTGGGTTAAGATAATTAGGCTTACAATAATGTGGCCCAAGTGGTAAAGTATTTATAATTATAATTTTTCATTAAACTGATTTAATTAACTTATAAATTGATATATAACTTACTTTACATATATATAAATACTTTTAATCACCATTAAATACATTAAAGTTAAAGTAATGTATATAAACTTTTAATCATCGTCAAAAGATTAATTAATTTTTATATTAAAAATCGGATGTTGTACCGTTAAAAGTCTAAACGAACCGAATCCTCAATTTCACCACTGAAGAGCGACAGAATATATATTCCTTTCAACCAGCGTCACTACGCCAGTGAATCAAAACAAACAATAAGCTAATTACAATTCACAAATTAGAATGTGCTCTTTTCCGTCAGTTATAAAGAATAAATAAATAAAAAGTCATGATACACTTAGATAATAAAAAATATTGGAGAAATTCTGGCCACTAATTTTTGCTTAACAATAAATAAATAAATTTAATTCATACCACTTAGCCATCCGACAAGCATTTTTCAATTATTAAATAAAAAATCAACTGGATTGAATGCGGTGGCAAGGGAGGGACAAGAATGGGGCACAAAATATATTTTATACTTCTTCAGCAGATTCCCTCAAATGTTGAGGGCATCCATTAGAAAAGATTACTTGAGATGCAAATATTAGTGTATGAAAATACTTATCTATTTAAAAGTGTGAAAAAATGAATTATTTAAGGGGAAGTGTGCTTTTTTATATCTTTCAAGTGGTCTGCAGTGTTTGAGACTCTATTTAGATACTAGATATGTTGGTCGTGTAAGAAGGGGGAAAAGAAACATTTGACTACTGGTTGTACATTAAATTGGGTTTGTGATAACGTTTAGAAAAGTCAAACGTACGTTTAACAGTGTTTTTCTGCAAAACGAGGTAATCATCTCCACATATTTATCTCGACTTACGTTAAAGTACTTCTCTACCGCGTTTCCAAACAGACCCATTCATACAAAGTTTACCTTGCAAAAAGTATCATATTATATGTTTATAACCTTGCACGTACTTAATAAACTTATCATCAATACAAACTCATAATGTTATTTATAAATTGACCGACCCGCTTCAAATTATGAATAGACTCACATCCAATTTTTCTAACTTAATAAAGGACAGATAACATATCATAGCCATGATCTTTAATTTAAAGGTAGTTGACTATTTTTAGAAGATTAATGAACCTAAATTCATTATATTAAAATATTAATATTTATAATATTTTTTTAAACTGGTTTTCCTAATACATAAACTAGTATATAATCTAGTTATACACATAAATAAGTATATTTAAATAACGCATTTAGCTTCTTTAAACCTTAAAGAAATAACTAACTCTTATATTAAGTAATGAGTTAATTTACACATATATACATAGCTCGTTGGTAAATAACGAGCTAGTCTGCTATGTCTCCTCAGTACTGCTCAACTGATTTCATTTTAAAATTGATATTTCTTATAGACATTTTAGGTTAAATCCTGAGAGTGAAATATATTTATGGATACCTTATGAACTGATTTATAATTTAATGATATAGATAAATATTTTCAAAATATATATAATCTAAAGTAATTTATTTAGCTTATATATTTATCATTTTTAAACTAATTTACATACTTTATAAACTCATATAATCTAATGATATACATAAATATTTTTAGAATATTCATAATCTAATATAGTTTATTTAGCTTCCTTGATCTATATAAAAGAAGTTAAGTAGGGTTCATATTAAAAATGAGATGTGGTGTTATTTTTAAGGGAGATTTATTTTAAGGTCTTATAGAAAGAAGTTATTTATGAAAATGTCCCAAAATATTGTTAATGACAAGTCGAGGAGCACCATTGACAAGTGGAGTAACTACCATTAACAACTTTTGGGACCTTAGAATAAATAACTTCCTTTCATAAAATCTTAGAATAAATCTCCCGATTTTAATTGCTAGTACATGATAATAAAAGCAACAGCGGTGTGTGTGTCACCTATAGCTTATATTTTATTCAAGGACATACAAAATAGAAGCTAGGGTCCAAACATTGCCTAGGCCGTCTTCAGAATATAGACCAATTTCATATGTTCGTCCCTCCACTTTTATAATTAAGAAATGTCCTTTTTTTTAATGAGTGAAAAACAATGTAGCTTGATTACGTTATATTTAAGTTATAAAACCCTTGGTGTTTAATACAAGACCTTCATACAACTTTTATGTGATCATGTTTGTGTTAATATTGAAAAAGTACGTTCATGTAAATCAAAAGAAAACTTTTATCACATACTTAACTGTAAATTATGTTAAAAAGGTAATTTTTACCATTAATCTAAATAGGTATGACTACTAGAAAATCACATATTAGTGAGAAAAATTAGCGACGATTTTGATATTCCTCTCTAAATAACCCAATTAGCGAGGAATTTAGCGAGGACTATTAATTTCCTCTCTAATTTTCAAATTAACGAGGAAAATTAGTGAGGACTTTGATATTCTTCTCTAAATAACCCAATTAGCGAGGAATTTAGCGAGGACTATTAATTTTCTTTCTAATTTTCAAATTAACTTAAGTACTCATCTCTAAATTACCCAATTAGCGAGGAATTTAGTGAGGAATATTAAATTCCTCTCTAATTTTTTAAATTAGCGAGGAAAATTAGTAATGACTTGTATATTCCTCTCTATATTTCCTATCCATTAATATTGTGCTTAAGAGAATATTTAAATCAGGGGTATTTTGATAAAGTATTATTAAATGTCACTATAATTTAATTTATTTAATTATTTTTAATAAAAGCATCTTAAAAATAGATATAATATACAATATACAATCATATTATTAGTATAATATAAATATAGGACTTGTGCGCCTTTTCATCAGTAAAATATAAATATCACTCTTGTCTTGTGCCTTTTTCAAACATTTCAGGATCCACCTCAATCCTTCCCCCTTTTCAAACATTTCACTGATTTCAGGATCCCGCCTCAATCCTCCCCGCCAAATAGAAAAAGAGATTCCCACAAAATAACCATTGAATACAATCTGCCCGCTTGAAAAATCGAAATTCTGACCCTTCACATTACCGATCCGAACTTATCCCACCCAACGAATCAAATCTCTTGGCCATCACCCATATACATGCATGCCCATTCCCCTGCTCTTATCAAATCACACCTTGATTTTGAAAATCAGCCTTCTAACTATGGCAAAGGCAGAGAAAAAGCCAACAGAGAAGAAGCCCGCGAAGGAGGAGGAGACAACTAACAAGTCTCCAGCGGCCGTGGAGAAGAAACCCAGGGCGGAGAAGAAGATAGCAAACGAAGGTGGTTCTGATAAGAAAACGAAGAAGTTGAAGAAGAGCGTCGAGACTTATAAATATACATATTCAAGGTTTTGAAGTAGGTTCACCCAAATATAGGAATCTCTACCAACCGCAAATTCTGTAAGATCTACATAAGGTTTTGAAGCAGGTTCACCTAGACTTAAAGATCTACATCTTCAAGGTTTTTGTTGGAATATGGGCTAATCCACCCTTGTTGGATTAGGCCCAAAATGTGTTTTGGGGAAAAGGCACAAATAAGAGAATATGTGGGAATAAAGTTGTAATATGCCTCAAAAGTGTAAATTTGAAAATTAAATCACTATTTACGTGGGAACAGTTGAGAGAAAATAGTGTGGAAACGGTTTTTCCCGATCCCTTTATTCGGGGAGCATGAGGATACGTGAAACTAATTCTGAACATTTGATCTCCTCTCCCGCACGAAGTTTCTCTCTTCCTCTGTAAAGGTTCTCTCCCTCTTCCTAGTGCATTTGCTGTGTATCATATTCGGATCCACTATCATGATCCATCTTCTGCATGGGCATCTACAGATTTGTAATTCGGCATCTACAAGTACGCCTGAATACCTGGCATGCTAACTAGGGCACATAAGTTAGAATCGAATGATTAAACTGGTAAAAAAAGGTTTTCTAGGTGAAGTCCAAACATGGAAATGGCCTTATGTAAAAATTGTTTAGCAAGCAAGGCAACTAGAAAACTTTCAGATCAAGAACCAGAGCTGAAAATCCATTTGATTTGGTCTATTTTAATACACGGTCCCATGAGTGTGAGGGTAAGGCACATATCTTGGTACTTCATTACCTTTACTGATGACTTTTCACGATATGGTCATGTCTATTTGATCTCACATAGGTCTGAAGCACTAGAGTGTTTTAGACAGTACATGAATGAGATAGAGAATCAAGTAGAACGTAAAATTAATGTATTACATACTGATCGAGGTCATGAATACTTTTCTGATCAGTTTAAAGAGCTCTTTGAAGAAAAAGGGATAATTAGGTAACTAACTATCCCTGGCACTCAGTAATTAAAATGGAGTGTCTGAAAGAAGAAATATGACTCTTTTAAACATGGTTAAGTTGAGATAGCTCAAGCTAACCTACCAATTTCATATTGGGGTGATGCTTTATTAACAGTGGCCTTTATACTTAATTGTGTACCCTCAAAAGTAGTTATTTCCACACCCTATGAGTTATGGACGATACATTAACCAGATTTAAGTATCTTAAGACCCTGGGGTCGACTGCATACGTTCATAATGATTCCCATAAGTATGGGAAGTTTGGTCCTAGAAGAAAGAAATGTATCCTTATAAGATACTCAAAAGAATCGAAAGGATACATTTTCATAAGTGCAAACGAAGATGGAACAGTAATTGAAATTGAATCAAGGGATCCCGTAGTTTTAAAACGGAATTTCCTGGTAGGGAGACATAGTTCAACTAGTATCTCTTTATAAGAAAGAAGAACAAGGTAGTGCAGATCGATCCAATGATCCCCAGTCGTCTCAATATATCGATCTGAGTGGGAGATCAGAAAGCTCAGAAAGGTCTTTACCGAGACCGAGATAAAAGAAACGAAAGAGACAAGAGGTCTCTCCAAAAAGGAGTGACATGGGAAATGTACCCAGGAAGCGCTTCCGAATAGAAGGGGAAGCACTCATGGTCACCCTGGATGAAGATGATGAGCCACGTTCTGTACATGAAGCCTTGTCATGCCCTACCAAGAATGAATGGAAGAAGAGATTGATTCAATGAGAAAGAATCAAGTATGGGAACTCCTTGATCTACCAAAAGGTCGAAAGGCCATTGGAAACAAGTGGGTTCTCAAAATAAAAAGAAAATCGGATGGATCAATTGACAAGTACAGGGCACGTCTGATAACGAAAGGGTACACACAGTAAGAAGGTATCGATTATGATGACACATTCTCACCTGTTGTACGCTTTAATTCAATAAGGTTAATCCTGGCAATAGTAAACAGTTTAGATCTGGAGTTACATCAAATGGATGTTAGAACTGCATTTCTAAACGGGGACTTGGATGAAGAAATCTATATGGTACAACCATTAGGTTTCGTAAAGAAAGGCTCAGAGAGCAAAGTTTGTAAGCTCAAGAGGTCCATTTATAGACCGAAGCAATCATTCAGACAGTGGTACTTGAGGTTTTATAGAGTAATAACCTCATACAATTTTGAAATGATTGAAGAAGACCGATACGTCTATATTAAACGGTTTGATGATAACTTTGTGATGTTGTCATTATATGTAGACGATATACTATTGGCTGAAAATAGCCTAAATTCGATCTTAGCTGTTAAAGAATAGCTGTCATCAAATTTTGAGATGAAAGACATGGGAGAAGCAAAATATATACTTGGAGTTAAAATCCAAAGGGACCGCTCAAAGAGAGTTCCATCTCTTTCATAAGAGAATTACATTAAGAAAATTCTCGAGCGATTCAACATGAGTGACTGCAATCCCTTAGACACCCCGGTAGCTACTGGAGTTAGCTTGAATCTTGAAATGTGTTCCAAGACTGAGTCAGCCAAGAAAAGAATGGAAAGAGTTCCCTAAGCTAGTGCCGTTGGAAGTCTAATGTATTCAATGATGTGTACAAGACCAGATATTTGTTTCACAGTTGGACCGGTAAGTAGGCTCCAATCAAATCCTGACAAACAGCATTGGAAAGCTGTGAAGAGGATTCTGCGATACTTAAAGGGCAAAGCGGATTATGCACTAACTTATTAAGGAAACGAATTGAGGCTCCTGGATTCTCCGACACTGATGTAGGCGGAGACGAAGTTGAATGAAGGTCAACTTCAGGTTATACCTTCTTGCTAAATCCTGACGCCATGAGTTAGAGTGGCAAGAAGCAGATGTGCATAGTCCTGTATTCAATAGAAGCTGAGTTTGTGGCCTGCACTGCGGCAGTGCAGGAGGCTATATGGCTGAAGTGATTTATTGAACACCTTGGATTTGGAAATGAGAGTACAAGTCTTGTGTTAATATACTGTGACAAGACTGCAGCCATAGCCTACATGAAAGACCCCACATATCATAGCAAGACAAAGAATATTGATATTAAGTATAACTTTGTGACAGATTATGTAACACACAAAGTGATTAATGTACAACACATATCGACCAAGAGTATGGTCGCAGATCCCCTGACTAAACCAATAGCTAGAGAAGTGTTTGAGAAACATGTAAGGGCTGTTGGTATGTGCAAAATGTAATGTTACAGACACTATGTATTGAATTTACAATTGAAGTATGCAATTATTCATCATTGATTTATGTGTCTATGAACAAGTATACAATGTCTAGTATGTCGTACAGGCAGGTGAGGTAGGCTCTCTCACACGAGCTACCGCCTTTGATACTCAGGAGGAGTATGCAAAGATGAGACATTTGTATTCACCAGTAAGGTAGCAGGAATGCTGATATGGTACAGAAGAAATACAAATTATGTCGCCTCGGCAACTGTGTAGCGTGTCGAGATGAGATCCAATGTATATAACTATAAAACATGGATCGAATCATGGGAACCCGCTCCCATGATGCCTGTTACCAGACAATAAATTCTTCAATACTGACGTCATATGAGATATGAGAGAAGGAAGAATTTGGGTTTAGATGTTGAGAACATCTAGACTGAAAGTCTGTACGGTGTTGATAGCAAGTGATAAAATGACGTACACTCTTATAGTATAAGAGAAACATCGTAGCATGTGATTCATACCACA
The DNA here is from genome assembly GCA_025593235.1 of Vachellia pachyceras. NCBI lineage: Eukaryota > Viridiplantae > Streptophyta > Magnoliopsida > Fabales > Fabaceae > Vachellia > Vachellia pachyceras. Next base: position 29,994 of record JANTPZ010135250.1, read on the forward strand.
TGTGTTATAGAACCGCAAAAGGGAAGCAAGTGAATGGATCCCTGCTTCGTTGCTGTGTGAGTCCCAAGAAATTAATATTTTTACTTATGTCTTTTGACTTTGACATTATCATGGAGGTATACTTCAGTGACTGCTACCTTAACGTACATCCTACTATCATGATAGATGCGATACAAGGTACTATGTTAGGAAAGCGGTTGACGTATATCAAAATAATATATGGGCGAAAGGAAGATTACCTGATAAATACACAACTATGCTGGTGTCTGTGACATGTCCCTTATGTTATCAACTTAGAGATTTCATAAGTGTGGATACCACGC
>JANTPZ010135251.1:0-37174 GCA_025593235.1 Vachellia pachyceras
AGAGAGAGAGAGGAGGGGTGAAGATCTTTTTCTTGACGAGACGCCCAAAGTGAACTGTCCATCCACAGTTGCGTCTCAGTACCCACACCTTCCCTTTTCCTTTGCCTTTTAGTTTCCCCTCTTTACTCCCAAACATTCTTCTGCTCAGCCCTCTTCGGCAACATCTCTCAAAAAAAAAATCTAACTCTACAGCATCACACTCTTCCGTTATCAACCTCCAATCCTCATTTTGGCAACTTGCTTCTTACTACACGTGATTTTTTTCCCCTTTCATTCAATCACTCTTACTTTTTCATCTTTCAAGTTTGGCGTTAACATTTAGAAGGGGACTGAAAACTTTTTCTGGTTTGGATTTAAAACGTGGAGTTATAAAACTTTAATATAGAGAATGAGTAAGAAAAATTAATGACATACTTTATACTATTTATTTGAATGGATCATTTTCTTCACTCGAATTAAAGGTCATCTTCAAAATAAAAAAAAATAGCATGTTCCAATCATTCTTACCCTCTCACTCGCCATCTTCCTCCCCTGTCAATGTCAATACGAGAAATTCTTCGCTCTCTTTGTCCTCCTCCTCCTCTCACTCCTACTCTCTCATTGTCCACCCAACATTTTCCCACCTCTTCCTCTATTTTATAAAAAAGCATTTCAAGATACTATTGTCTTTTCCTTCACATTTCAAAATTCTTATTTGGTGCATTACCTTGATTTGTCCTTTTGAGATTTTAAAGGTCTTTCTTTTAGATTCTCCATTGAGAAAATATAGTCAGCCCATTTTTCATTATTTCAAAACTACTTTTTATACTTGTCTTTTTAATGGTCTGAATTAATTAACTATTTGCTGTAACGTTACAAAAGTACGGTTACGTAAGGCAGAACAAAATGCTTATCACATATCTACCTCATGGATTGTAAATCATCCCGGAAAAGTAACTTTCACCGTTTATCCACATAGACCTAATACATCAGAACTAACAAAAAGTAAATAAATAACATACAAAATTGCATTCTGATAATAATCGGCCTTTTACTTATATGTGTTAAACAATAAAATATATTATCATAATGCTACATGGAAAAAATATTGGAAAATGTATTTTGAGGTCATAAATAATAAATTTATTTACGAAAACACCATGCGCTGGTGTTGACAATACCATGCACTGCTGTTGACAATATGAGATCCTGCCTTGGGACCTCAGAAATATTTTCATCAATGGGACTTTTTCGTAAATAAATTGTTTATTTTGGATCTCAGACTAAATTTCCCAAAAACATTTACCATGTTACTGCACATAAAGTCGTTCTTTGTAATAACTATTTCAGAGTTGTGAAGAAGTTGTTCTTGTAGAGAACAACTTTGGATCTGGCAAAAGTAAAAAAAATGTTGGAAGCCGTTCTTTATACGAGGCCTGTTTGAAAACGCGGTAGAGAAGTAATTTTACGTAAGCCGAGGTAATATGTGGAGGAGATTATAAAACTTTAATATAGAGAATGAGTAAGAAAAATTAATTATATACTTCTGGATTGATAGAACATTTCATTTTTTAAATTCATCTCTAACACGTTTAAATGAGTTCTGAACATATGTTGTATTTTATAGTATTCATTTGAATATATCATTTTCTTCACTCGAATTAAAGGTCATCTTCAAAAAAAAAATCAGCATGTTCCAATCATCCTCACCCTCTCTCTCTCTCCCTCTTCCTCCCCTATCATTGTCAATACGAGAAATATTTTGCTCTCTTTGTCTTTCTCATCCTCTCAATCCCACTCTCTTATTGTCCACCCAGTATCCAAAGTCCTCCTCCTCTCATTGTCTGTATATGATGAAGATGACGATAATGCCGAAAAGAGTTGTTGAGCATCATTGTTACAATAACAAACCGCTCCTTGCAATGTTGCTTTCATGCTCAACGTCAACTCCTTCCGACAAGAAAGAACTACCTCAATGGCAACGACGAAGCTGACCCCTTTCATTGCTGACAACTCTCGACACTGACAACTCCACTCAATGGCAACGACTGCACTTAATGACGACTCTTCAAGACAGCAAAGGTGATGTGAAACCAGATGCAACTGAGACCCTTCTACCTCTTCCTTCCTCTGGTCAAAATGCATTTTCCCACCTCTTCCTCTATTTTATAAAAAAGCATTGCAAGATAATACTGTATTTTCCTTCACATTTCAAAATTCTTATTTGGTCCATTACCTTGATTTGTCCTTTTGAGTTTTTAAAGGTCATTTTTTTAGATTCTCCATTGAGAAAATATAGTCAGCCCATTTTTCATTATTTCAAAAATACTTGTTATACTTGTCTTTTTAATGGTATGAATTAATTAATGTAGGGAAACAATGGCTCTATTTGCTGTAACGTTACAAAAGTACATTTACGTAAGGCAGAACAAAATGCTTATCACATATCTACCTCGTGGATTGTAAATCATACCGGAAAAGTAATTTTCACCGTTTATCCACATAGACCTAATACATCTGAACTAACAAAAAGTAAATAAATAACATACAAAATTGCATTATGATAATAATCGGCCTTTTACTTATATGTGTTAAACAATAAAATATATTATCATAATGGTACATGGGAAAAACATTGGGAAATTTATTCTGAGGTCCCAAATAAAAAACTTGTTTACGAAAAGGTCATATGGATGAAAATATTTATTCTGAGGCCCCAAGCGCGTATCCAATAGAAAAAATGAAAGAGAAAGAAATAAAAAGTATAAAAAAGAAAATTTATTATGAGAGAGTGTGTGAAGTGACAAAAAATATCTTTTTAAAAACTTAGGTTTCAAACAGAGGTTTTGCATCAAAAATAATTTTTCAGAAAAAAATTTATACTGAAAGAAACCTATATTTCGGGCCAAAACAACAAAATCTAAATTTTGGACCAAAACCTAAGTTCTGCAATAAAACCTAGATTTTGGATAGAGGTTTCAAACCCTAAATCCATTTCATTATTCAACTTAAGATTCGTTTGGAAGTCCTTTTGAAAACAGTTTTTACAGATTTTAAGGTAAAACTTTGATTTTGGATAATAGATTTTAGAGAATAACTTTGATGGATTTCGAGTAAAAACCGAGGTTTTGAAAAGATAATTGTGTTTGGAAAGATTTGACTTTTACAGATTCTGAGACAAAAATTAGGTAGGAAAGAGGAAAGAGAAAGAAAGAAAAAGTATGAGAGAAAAAATTTATTAGGAGGGATGGTGTGATTTGACAAGAAAATAACCTTTCAAAACATAGGTTTCAAAGTGAAGTTTTATCTCTAAAATAGTTTTACTAAAAAATATAAATAATTAGATAAAATCTAAATTTTAGGATCAAACATAGATTTTGAAATCAAATATAAATTTTAGAAAGTGATTCCAAAGATACTTTTAATTTACAAACGACCATTTTACAGGATAAATTATACACCATAAGAAACGCGAGGTCCTAAATATGAAATATATTTAGCGCAAATGATGTTATAAAAAAACCATCTTATCGGCACCATTAACCCGAGACATTTTCCAGCCCTTTACTTTCAGTGTGCAGGGCTTGTGGAACACGCAAAGAAAGTGCAGAAGTACTCTTACCTAAATTGATTAATATATGAAGAAGATTATTTTATTTTATAAAAAATTATTGTAGAAGTAGATTTGATTTTTACAATCGCTCCGCTAAACATTTGATAACTTTTTTTAAAAAAATTAAAATGCATTTAAGATTTCAAAACCCGTTAATTTATAAATTTCAGCGTTCAGTAATGTTTATTTAAAAATATATTTTGATTAAAAAGCTCTTTTTTAACTGAATAAATAAACTTTAAATATAACGTTTATCAAAATTTAAATCCATTCAGAATAAAGTACATTCTCTGCCCAAACAATGACGGCTACATTGATTGAAACTTATAAGGCATGAGTAGTGCTTAATTATGCGCTATCAGCAAACAGATTTATTAATGGATAAAGCCCATCCTACCTCCTCCTACGTAGTTATGTCTTGTTTAATATTGCCTTGACCGGTCAAAACAACCACGTTATCATCAAAATAATGTAAAGAAAGAAGTTTAGGTCAAATCCGTATGATTAAGATTACACATTTCAATCATTATCAGCAGTTATAGGCTTTAGTCGCCAAAAGTACGAAGAAACAAAAATACCAATAATAAAAATTAATTAATTAGAATAACATGTATTAATTTATCCAAAATATCTACATAAATAAGAAACTTTAAGAGGTGAAATGTATTGAAATATTTGGCAAAAAAAAAAAGAAATTTTATGTTGGTTTAAAAATTCATGGAAAAAATTATTTTACGCAAATTAATATAACATATGTTTGAAAACTCCGTTAGAAGAAATGAATTATGTTAGGGGAAAGGAGTTTACAGATTTTTAAATGATTTTACAGATTTTAAGATATTTTTTATAGATTTCATCATGATTTTTACAAATTTTAAAATAATTCTATCTCTATTTACGTACAAGAGAATTAAATTTTCAAACAAGTACAATAAGTATTTAAAAGAATTTTTATCGTAATTCACGATTCTAATTATCATGCATGAATCCCGACCTTGATTTGACAAAAAAATGGAGCCCTCCCTCTGTGATAACAGTACGAAGTGAAAACACGACACCAATCTAATATTGTTCTCCAACCAACACCAAATACGACACCGTACGATTCATATATTATAACACCTTGGAAAACACAGCAAGCTCTCAAACTAGGGGAATAATATAAAAAGTTACTACTACATGCGTTCCACATTGAAGACCCTACCATATATTCTTTTGAACTTAAAAAGCTGCCTCATAACAAGTATACAAATTGCATATTCTAAGAACATCAAATTAGACTAATCTAAAACTAAAACCCAAACCGCTCTAATAACCCTAATCATAATAACTCTGCAAATACGTCATGTAGTGATCCGATCAGAGATGGATTCAAATATTACTGTTTCTTTCGACGGCCACCGCATGCAGTGGGTGCTTCATTTCACAGGACAGTTTTAGAACCTCGGCGAGATCAACGTGTCGAGTAGGGTCCTCGACCCACTTGTACCGGTGAACCAGCTTGGCCACCCACAGCGACACCGTCGCGAGACCGAGGTTTTTCCCGGGGCAAACCCTTCGACCCGCCCCAAACGGTGCGAGCCGCAGATCAGAACCGCGAACGTCAACGTCGGCGCCACCTTCGCTCTCGAGGAACCTCTCCGGCGAGAACTCAAGCGGCGAATCCCACACGCGAGGGTCGTGTGTGATGGACCACATGTTCACCATGGCGGTTGTGTTGGCGGGAACCACCATTCCGTTGCTTAGGTGAACGTCCGACGTGGACAGTCGGGCCCACGACAGAAGTGGGCCAGGCGGATGAACTCTCAGTGATTCCTTCACCACCGCCTGTAAGTACGGCATTCTCGCCACGTGGGCGTCCGTCACAACTCCTTCGCCCCCAACAATCTGGTGGATTTCACTGTGAAGCTTATCTTGTACCTTCGGGTTCAGCACCAGCTCAGCCATTGCCCACTCCGTCAGAAGCGCCGTCGTATCTGTCCCTCTGAATATCATTTCCTGCAAAATTCACCTCGCGAGTCAACTCGGTATAACAAACCGAAATTCAATTTACATAGCTTAATAAGTATATATTACGTACCCACAACACAGCGATCATGTCATTTTCTTCAAGCTTGTCTTCTCCTTCTAAAGAAAGCAACACGTCAACAAAATCATCGTTATCGGAGGGGTTTGCAGAGTTGGCGGCTCGGTGCTCTTCTATGATGGAGCCGACAAATTTTCTAACACGAGGAACAAGTTTCGAGCAACGTTCATTTATATGATGTGGGTCATAGATAGCGCTAAGCCATGGAAGATAATCAGACCAGTTGAAGGCACCAAGAAGCTCAAAGCCTTCTCGAACCATATCCTTGAGCTCTTTAAGTTCTTCGCTCTCAATCGATGAATCGTACCTTTTACCGAAGACACTGCCCATGATGTTGTTGAGAGAAGCAGCTTGGAGGTGTTTCCGTAGAGATACTGTTCCTCGTTGCTTCTGTTCGGTCACTATGTTGCTCAGCATAACGGCGCACTCAAGCTGGCGTCCTTTTTCGTGGGCTACAATACGCCGAGGTGCAAACAAGTGGGACGAAGCAATCCTCCTGAGAAGACGCCAGTAGCTTCCATTGGGAGCGAAGCCAATGGCTCGAGCAAACATGAGACTCTTAGCCGACTGCTTAAGAGGACGGTCGGCGAAGTGAGGCGAGGTCAGAATTTCCCGAGCAGTGGTGGGGTCAGAAGCTACAACAACAGGAGTACTCAAGCCGAGGCTGAAAGCCATGAGCTGAGTGTTACCACGAGCCGAAGCCATCGCGGCAAGTGACCGGTGAGCCAAGCCGCGGCTTAAGGTGAATAAGCTTCCAAATACAGGAAAACCTCGAGGACCAGGGATTGGAACCGGTCCTCTAGAGTTCCGACCGTTTTTCCAGGCAAGGCCGCCATGAGAGACAGCCCAGGTGAGAAGGCCTATAGCGAGAAAGGCAGCAAAGACATAAAGCAGAGCGTAAGTGTCGCCGATAAAGTGATCGGAGCCGAGAAAAGCAGGGAGGGTAAATACCCACAAGCTGGCGGGCTTCGTCGTAGCTGAACACGAACCTATCTCCATGGAGAGAGAGGCTTTGTGTATGGGAGTGTTTCAGAGGAAATAACAGAACAGAACGAAGCAGAGCAACTAAGAGCACTCTTCGATAGATGGGTCGTTGCAGTAGAATTACTTCTATGCATATATATATAGCTCAACAAGGGCTGAGCAACTTGGGTTTGGGGTGGGGGCCCCATGGAGATTGTTTGTATATAATAAATTTTGAAGATTTAGATTAATTGTAAATGTGAGAAAATTACTTTACCGTTGGATATTGAATTGAAATATGAGAGAGGAATGGCTGAAACAGGAAAGGAAAAGATGTTTTTTAGGATCAATCTAAACCGAATTCTCCAAGTTAAACTCAGTTTCGTAATTTCCCCCCAATGAAAACAGAATTACGGCCACAAAGACGGCGACGAGTATAACGCATCGAGAGCTGCGAAGCTTCTCATTTATTGCGTCTTTATTTCATTGCCCGTTGGCCCCTACCACTACTACTACTGCTACCCTCACCCTCACACTAGACTTCTGTCCACACTCCACACCCTATTCCTCCCCACTTCGCTCCTCACTCAAAGAAATATGTAACCGGCTGGTTTCAATCAGGATTACTCTCGTATTCTTGTTACACTTTATAGTTCAACCCATCATCGATGACAATGATTATTTAACTCATTCAATTTACCCTTATTAAATAAAAATTCGAAGAACAGAAAAAAAATATAACCAATCCAATTTAAGTATTAATTAAATGGGAAAAATTAATAAGTGGGTACTAACTATCCCACAAGTGTCTTACATTGTAGACCAAACCTTTATTCTGGGAGTTAGTCATGACGTGGATTAAAGTTAAACTGCTATGAATTCTACATGTTGCTAAATTCTAATTTTTATTAGATTATATATCAATTTATGAGTTAAATAAATTAATTTATGAAAAATGATAAATACATCATTTTGCTTGAGTTCTTTGATCACTCGAAAAAATTAACTGAAAATTATATTAAGGAGCACTTCTATTGTTGCTCCGCAACATCTACTTTCTACAGATTTTGTTATAACATTCAAAGTCCTAAACTAATTTGTATTTCATTTGATACCCAATACTAATTTTAAGAAGCACTATCAGTCTTTATAGTCGAGCAACTCTACTTACAGACAGACTCAAGCGCATCCTCTAACTCTATGCAAAGGTAAGTCGGTAAATTTGAGAAGGTTTAGTTGACTTGTTAAGCCCCTGTTTGGTATCATGGAATTGGCCACATGGAAATGAAGCCCAATTCCACCATATCAGAATGTTTGGTTGCATGGAATTGATTTCAACGTGGAATCTATTCTGGACCATTTCCCTCAAAATGGACTTCACCATAGGACCCATGGAATTCAACATTTACCCCTCAATCTTCATCACCTCCGACGTCTTCCCATACTTGAACAAGGTTGGAAACCGTCAACCGGGAGAAACGAGAAAACGATGAAACCAACAACTCACCAACAATCAAAAACTGATCGCAGTAGACTGATATGGATCTGGCCATATCCTTTTCGACGATGTTGACAGACCATGAATGGCATCAAGTCCGGTCTTCCATATGGAAAAGGATCTGCCATGTGAGCAGGTGAGGAAACAGTGCTGATGTGGTGGGAGCAGCACGTGTGCTTTAGAAAGCTTTGCCGGATAACTCGTCTGCCATGATGAGTGATGGCGACAGAAAAGTTAGGAAGTTATAGAAAATAGATCAGCAGCGAGCGAGCGCGATATATACTCACAGCGAGCGCTCCAACAATGACGAGCATCCTAGCGGCGGTGACGGCGAGCATCCCTGACGAGTGACGGCGAAGGAGAATAGCGACGGAGCAGGAAGGAGAAGAGTGGAGGAAGGAAAAAGGTGAACAGTAGAGGAATGAAAAGATGAACAATGAAGGAGAACGTATTTTTTATGATAGGATATTTTGGTCATTTTACATAAAAATTAAGATTTATTTTCAGGATATACCAACGCACTTTTAAACACTATATCCATTTCCATTTTTATCTCCATCAAAATCACTTCCAACGTACCAAACAGGCTATAAACTATGGTGTGTGGTGTTAGAAGTTTTGGAAGCTAAGCCTTTAATAGGTTAGAAAACAACTCCTCTAATTTTAAAATAAGAGTATGCTGTTTTTTGAAAAAATTAAAAGAATAAATAAATGACTTAATTATAACATATATTCTAAAATATATATAGTATCGTTAGATTATATATCAATTTATAAATTGGATAAATCAATTTAAATAAAAATGATGAATATATTAATTAATTAACTTTTCTAGTCTATTTGAAAAGTTAACTCGCTCGACAGAAGATAATAAAATTTTGGGAGGATTTAACGTATGGTATTAATAAAATAGAGGATCGAGATGTTTAATGGCGAAAATCCATTCATCATAACGGGTTGCATTCACGAGACCACTTTGTTGCATGCATCCACTTGAGTTATAACAAAATTCGTTCTCCTGATTTCGAAGCTTTATAAGGATAATCATGGCGGGTTTGTATTAAGTTTTTTTTAGGGTGATTTTAGACAAAGTAATTATAAGAGAGATGAAAGTGATTCTCAAACCAACACAAAACTCATTTCTCATACTTACTTTAATTAAATGTAATCAATTTCTAAAAGCTAAACCAAACACTTGTGCCCCTGTCTGGTATGAAGAAGAGATTTTTTTCTTTTGCCAAACCAAGAGAGCATCATATTGAAATCAAACTGAACATACAAATACTACAAAGTACCAATACAAACAAACAAAGTTAAAGGAAACAAAGTAGACACAGTCCATAATAACACATGAAAAGACACAACAATGAAAAACATAACAATGCAACAGGAAACAGTCTTTAAAGCCAACAACGAAGAAGTCCTTTGCCTGCAACGGGGCTCGAAGTATCCGAATAAACAAGTATGAAGAAGAGATTTTGATGAAAGTTGAAATGAAAATCAAAGTAGAAGGGAAAGTGAAACTGGAGTTGGAAGTGAATTTTAAAATATGTTTGATAGGATGGTAGTAGAACGATGGAAGTGAGATATAATTTTTATTAAAATATGCACTTATAAATAAAAAGTGCCCATTTGCCCTTTAAAGAAAACTCTTCCACTTCCAATTATCTAAACCGTCGTCCATAACCTTCATGTTAATACCTCGGTTGGAAACATAACCCACCACCGTTGCCAAAAACGCAAGCCATCAAACACCTTTAATTCACCAGACTGGAGAAAGCAAAATAACAAATCACACATCAAGAATAGTTGATGAAGATCAACCGCATGAACGACAGTGATTTCATGGTGGATGACGGTGGCTATATGTGACGGACCTAGTAGGTGAGTTATCGGGTTCAAACAAGTAGAGGATGCGATTTCCTTGTGAGAAGGTTTGGATTGCTGATGGAGATCCATCGCGCAGGAAGGGGAGGGATGCCGGATGGTACCGGAATCTTAGAGCTCACACTGGAACTTTTGAAAACATTCAAATTCTTATTCCTTCAAGTCTATCTCTGCTTACAACTAGAGGCCCCTATTTATATTGACTAGGACAAGACAATGAATTAAGGACATCTTAATGAGAGATTACAACAATTACAAACACTTTTGGAACATTATCACTGAAAACGAAACCGATTATTAATGACCCATTATGTTGCCATTCATTTGCCTTATTCCGTTTCATCCTCTCTAGGTTGGATGAAACTCGTCCTCGAGTCAAATTCGACTTTGTCATTTTGATATCCGCTTAATAGTGTGAAGCCAATCTATAAACTTACCTGGCTGAAGCTTTCCTTCAAAGTCGAGTACGTCCACCTTGATGTCACTATGACGAAATCTGTGTCTTCGCTATCGGTGCATCCTTGCGGATGATGAACTACCACTAACCAACTCACCTTCAGAGGCTTCTTCACGTTTGTCTAGTAAAACTCTTTGCAGCTCTACATTACCCTCTAGCTCCTATATCCAGTGTTTCAACTCATTCATCTCTATCTCGTGCACTGATCTACCTCTTAGAGACATTTTGTGGCCTAGCCTAAAATTTTAGGGTAGTAAAGAAATGTACTTTAGGAGAACATGGATAGAATGGGAATTTAGGAAGTTTTTGGCCTAAACAGTAAATAAGGATATTTAGGGATGGAATTGTGGAAAGTTTAGGGGCAAAAATGTAATTTTGGAAAGATTAGGGTAGAAATGTAATTACAAAAAGTCTAAGGGTCAAATTACAATTTTGAAAAGTTTAGGGTATAAATGTAAATACAGAAAGATTATGGGTCAAATTGTAATTTTCAGGAGTGTTGAGGCCAAGTTGAAATTGTGGAAGAGTTTAGGGGTTAAAATATAAATACCGAAAATTCGGCTGATTGTGATAGATGACGTGGCAGAACATGACACGTGTCGGTCTATAAGTGGGGTGAACTGTCAATGACCATACGCATATGCTGACGTGTCGATGACGTTAACGTCTTTTACCTCCAGCAGGCGCGTGGGATCTGGCGACGATGCCTGACTCTATGGCGACGGCGCATGAGGTGGCTATCCAACTCGGTAAAACTCTAGTCCAGGGTTCTCCGACCTCCTTAGCATGATGGTGACATATGTTTGGCCGAAAAATGATTGGAATTGTGAGTTTTGAGATTGGCAGTGACCCTCACCTATGTGCTTCTTTGTAACTCTGCTTCCTGGATGTTTTCAGGCGGCTCCCTCTCTCTGGAACAAGGCTCTGATACAAAAAATGGTATATGAACCTCAAAGCTCGCACTGCAACTCTTGAAAACTCTCAAATTTTTATTCTGTCAATTCTATCTCTGCTTACAACCAGAGGCCCATATTTATACTGACTAAACCCAGGCAATGAATTAAAGACCTCTTAATTAGAGGTTACAACAGTACAAACACTTATGGAACATTATTATTGAAAACGAAACCGATTATTAGTGACCTCTTATGCTGCCATTCATTTGCCTTCTTCAGTTTCATCAGAGGTTATCGATGACATAGGCTTAAAGGTTGATGGAGGTTGGTTGCTGATGGGAGGTGGGGGTAAAATGGTCAACATATTTGAATTCTATGGAATTGACTTCAGTTCTCATGGTGAGACTCCGAATCCACACTTCCCACATTTGATGTTGATAGATTGGTCCTCTATTACCAGTAACTTGAAAAAGAAGAGATTGTAGGCTGGATGAGGAGGAAGTAGAGAGATGAAAGAGACTTCTGAATACAAGAGCATTTTACTATTCCAAATAATCCGACCCATGTTTAAAAATATCAAACTAGATTGGTTGGTTTTTGACCAAAAAATTGATTTGTTGTTTGGTCCGGTAAAATTGGAAAATGGTTCAAATTGATTCATAGCCATCCGAAAATTGTTAGTGAGCTGAAAATTGGGATGAAAAAGGTAATAAATTTTAGTGAGCCGAAAATTGTTTTTAGACTGTACAGAACACGATATCTCAACTCCCCCGCCTTTCAATTTTCATAAATTAATGAAAAAAGTAAAAATTGTTTAAATTCATCCTACTATTTTAGTTTTCTGAAATCATATTTTTTTAAAATACTACCTCAAAATTTATATCTAACTTATAAAGTTAGAAATATATTAAATTAATCAAGATCAGTTTAACTGCTGTTGGATTCTTGACCTTTAAATTATCACCTTACCGGGTATTATGACAGGTCTGGTTTTTAACTTTTTTATTTAGGCCGGCCCATTCTCTGCTTATAATAGCCCAACTTTTGCAAAATCATCAGGCCTACCTCATTATTGGGCTCCAAAACTTTTCCTACTATGGGTTGGACTTTACTACAAGAAGGCCCAATTTACTTGAGTGCTCACTGGAAAAAAACCACATACCATGAGTCCGACCTGCAACCCGTCACCATTGATCCCCTACCTTGTTTAACCTCCATTTAAATCTAACGGTATCAATAAATTATTAAATTAACCACATTAATCAAATGGTGTCCTTGATTATGCACCATGAAATAAATGGATAAAAATTTTATAAAACAGTTCGTCGGTTATTTTTGAAAAAGACCTTGGCCATATTGTTTTTATAAATAAAACGACATCGTTTGTTTTTTTACCGAATATAAAACGATACCGTTTAATTTAAGTGAGAGATAAAACACACCGTCATTTTAAATGAAGGTTCAATAATAGAGAGGGGTTCGGTGGAGACTGGAGATGGACCCACTCCGGCCACTGTATCATATCTGCTCCCAGTTTCCACTATGTAACGCGCGTGCTAAACGAACACACTCATAGCGCCAACAATGTCGTCGTCCTCCGCAACAGACTCGGAACCACCGTCACCGAGTCTCATCCCCTCGCTTCCGGACGACGTCGCTTTGAACTGCTTGGCTCGCGTTCCTCGTTCCCAACACTTATCCCTCTCGCTCGTTTCCAAATCCATCCGCTCTCTCCTCTCTTCGTCTCTCTTCTTCAACGCTCGCTCTCTCCTTCACTGTACGCAGCACGTTCTCTATCTCACTCTCCGCTCTCATGGCCCCTCAGGTTCCCTTCAGTGGTTCGCTCTCCATCAAAACACTCTCAATTCTTCGCACACGAACCTTCTCGTCCCTATCCCACCCATGCCCTCCCCTTCTGCCGGATCCGCCTACGCCGTCCTCGGCCATAATATTTACGTCATCGGCGGTTTTGTCAATGATGTCCCTTCCCCGCACGTTTGGATCCTCGACTGTCGCTTTAATAAGTGGCGTCCAGGCCCTAATATGCGCGTCAGCCGAGAGTTCGCCGCCGCCGGAGTTGTCGACGGCAAGATTTATGTCATAGGAGGTTGCGTCGGTGATACTTGGGCTAGATCGACGAATTGGTGCGAGGTACTCGATCCGGCAACTGGTAGGTGGGATACGGTTCCGAGTCCTGTGGAGATACGCGATAAATGGATGCACGCAAGTGCAGTCATGGACGGTAATGTTTACGCCATGGCTGATCGCGGTGGGGTTGTGTATGATACACGGAATAAGGTCTGGGAATGTGTCGGGACCGAGCTCGATTTGGGATGGAGGGGGAGGGCATGCGTGGTGGATGGCGTTTTGTATTGCTACGATTACATGGGGAATATCAAGGGATTTGATATGAAGAAAGGTGTTTGGAAGGCATTGAGAGGCTTGGAAAAGGGTTTGCCGAAGCTTTTATGTGGGGCGACCCTGGCTGATGTTGGTGGCAAGTTGCTTGTGGCATGGGAAGAGAGGAGTGGGAAAGAAAAACAAATTTGTTGTGCCGAAATTGAGGTGACGAAAAATGAAGAAGATGGATTATGGGGCAAAATCGCTTGGTCGAGTAAAGTTCTCTCAGTCAAGAAAGGATCGTCAATTGTGGATTGTTCTGCAGTTCCGTTATGAATTGATTATGAGCTAGTGTTTATAAATAAGGTATGATATCCTTGAGTTTGTTTCTTAGCTTCTTTCCGGATTTGTTCTTGGTCTTGTTTCATTGATAATTTCCCTTCGATTTAATTTCTTTGTTTTTTAGAAACAAGGTTATGATTGGATATAGGTTCTACTAAATTGCTATTTTTGCAATGTCTTGTGCGATAAGGATTGTTTAACTGTATCCCATGGTGGAATGTGTTACATGAGAAGTGTAAATTTATTGTTGAAAGAAAATTGAAATTAAGAAAAAAAATGAATGATTAAGGAAAAGCAATATTTAGATCGCATCCATGTCTCAACCTTGTGGTGTCTTGAAATTTGGGTGCAGATGAGTAGTAGTTCGATGTCTTGTTTCTTATCTACCCTCTTCTGTTTTTCTTTCTTATATTTGAAAACATATATTGCTCATGTTGTTCAATCAAGTCTTGCTGGTCTTGCTACAAAGTCGATTGACTAGCCTGAAAAAGCAATCTAGTACAACTCGATACCAAACTGAATCAGGCTTGTTTTGGGGCCATCAGTCAATCTAAACCAATACTTGCCCCAACTTATGAACGTTTTTGCCAGTGGAGTTGGTTTGTGCCAACAGGAATTTGATAATGTCAATTTGGCTTGCTTTATTACTATAAACTCCCCCCTAAATATTTTAACAGGGAGTTGTATACATTTATTTCGAGGTTATTCTATAGTAATTATTATGCAAAAATTTCAAGAAGCTTAGTTCATGCATACCAATTATAACCTAAACTAACTCGTACAATGTAGTCTGTGTGTGTGTGAACCAAAGGCCAAGTATTAACCGTACAAGGAAATAGAGCACAAAAGGCAGGATTCAATTCAAGACCATCCTACTCTAAGAATCTACAGCTAGCACCCCCAGGGGTTTCACATGTTGAGTGAGCAAGGCAATGAGCACAAAGCATTAAATTCCCTATAAACATGGTCCAGGATGACGATCTAGTTGTGCATGAGCAGGCCTTGAGCTTCCGTAATGACATTCACCAAGGAGTGGTACATGCTTCAGTCTTTGGTTATCAGTGAGATTGCTAAAGCCAAATCAACTGTATAATGCTTTCTTCTTAAAGCCAGGATTCTGCCAGTATTCCAGCCAAGTTTAAGTCCCGTGGCTGCTATGCGTGGGATAAATCTTATTTTACGGAACCTCACTTGCCTAGCCCTTAATTCTCCTGTATCATCCCCCTTCCACTAGCTTCTCCTGTGGTATCTGCTGACCCATCAACATAAATGCAAAACCAGCTGCTATCATCATCGGCAGCTTAATAAGTGACATCATATTACCAGTTCTGTGAATCTTCTTTGCTGCTGTATTCTCTGGGTGCATCTAAAACTTACCTGCCAATCTGGATTGGAAAAACTATTGCATTATTCTGACCAAAGGTTTTGATAGACTCGATTGAGTACTTTTCCCCCACTCCAGCTTACTAGTACTAGTTCTTCCACTTTTGGCTTCCTTCTTTGCATTTCATAGTATGTAGTTCTGCTGATTTGGGAGAAAAAGACATGCTATGAATGTTTGACAAGGTCATACTAGACTTCTTGGGTTGCAATCTTGGAGGATGTACATGGTTGATTCAGGGGATTCACAACCACCTGAGCAGAGATCATCCACTGTGAACCCTATCTGGGTAGCTTGTTTGCACCCGGTTTTTGGCTGGAAGCCAATAAAAATCTTTACTCTTCTCACCTGTAGGACTGTCCCACATCTCTCTCTCCAAATCATAATTTTTTGCATCAACCTATATTATCATCAACTGCATGATATATTATATAAATTTGTATTATGAAACTTAACATGCGAAAATAAAGTAGATCTTTAGTGTTCTATTGATTAATGGATCAGGCTCCATGAAGTCTTTACGTGATATCATACTTGTTTTATTGACTAATTTCTTTATTGTATAAACTTGTGACTCCGAAGGGGGCTCCTTTTACTTTTTTAATTACAATCTTGCTGCGCAGCAGAGAAGTGGTAACTCTTGCTTTTGCTTCAAGTAAAAATGGTTAAGAGGTCATATATGTGGTCGCTATCAATAGTCAAGTGGCATTGTTGATTATCTATTCATTTTTTATGCCAGCTTTTGAGCACGTGCCCTTGCAGTGAGCCACAATGGCATAGCAGCTAGCTCTTCGTTTGATATAACCAAGTTGAAATGTCTAAACGTGTGTAAATAATATCATCTTGGTAAAAGGGTTTTGTCCCGATTTAGTTTTTTTTTTTTTATAAAATTTGACTTCATGTTTGTTTGTCTGAATTCTGATATATAGTCTTTGAAGCATGTAATCATGATTTTCTATTGCAAGTGGGGATTTGATTCTTGTTTGGCGTAGATTGGTACATACTATAGATTCTTGTAGTATTCTTTCTTCACTGCACTAAATTTCTTTTTCCATTTGATTGCAGGCCACTTATTTCTCTACACATTTATTGCAGGAGGTAATGTCCTGAAAAGGAAGTGACTTGGGAATTAAGTGATTTTACATCAAATGACCTAACAAGCTTGAAGCTTCCTTTTTAATCTGATCAGGTGACTCTCACAACTCCTTTCATGTTAAATGAAAAAGGAAGTGCTCATGTAGTATCGCATCTTTGTAATTTTATATCTTGCTTCGTGGTAAGGAGAATTACTTTCTCATCCTTCCCTTTCTTGAGCGTAAACTTGTATATAGATGACATTGTGTGTTGCTTAGAATTGCGTTAATTTATATGAGCTCTTTTGATGTACTTCTCGGTTCTATTTAGAAGGTTCTATTTCATTATATTTATAAGTCATTTCATTAAATTTTGTATGTGAATGTAAGTTTTCTTGATTTATGTGAAATGTACAAAAAGTAATTTATAAATAAGATCAATGGATGAGCAGAATGATTGACAATATATAATGCGTTAACTTATTGTTTTTGAGTTGACCAAGATAAATGAAATTGGCCAATGTTAAATGAGTCAATTTAAAAATATTTATGATCCGTTTTAACAACAATGTCCAAATAATAGATAATAATATTCTAATAAAATCGTAGCTTAAGAGACTGCCCTTCCCTTTTTTAATTATTTAAAGAAGTATATACTGACAGTTTAAAGTTACTAATGGAATCGAATATTTCCCTTTTCCTTTTCACTTGTAAAAAAAGCTTTCAATGTCTTCTCAGTTCCAATTGATATTTGGGTGATTCTGGAGCATCGTAGATGGTAAGTTTTAATTTTTAAAACCATATTCCTTCATATTTTAATATAAAAGTTACTTAATTTGGGTGTATTAAAAGGATAAAATAAATTAATATTAAAGATAAAATAGAGATTTTATATTTTAGACTAAATTAAACCATGAACTAGCTCTTATCGAGAGAGGTAAAACTTTTTTGTGCGATTAACCCCAAACCTTCAAAACTTGAAAGTTGGACATGGGAGATGGTTGTATGGTTTTTCATTGACATTTAAGAATTAGACACTAAGGCATGGTTTGATTTTCTATTTTCGAAATATTTTTTTCAATAAAAAACTTGTTTTGTAGTTAATTTTTAAGTCTTTTTTGTAAAGGCAACAACAATAATCTATTTTTAAAAATAAAAATAACAAGTTTTATGTGCTTTCTTATTTTTTAAAATTTTGTAAAATAGTTTTGTTTTATAAAATTGGGCAATAAGCGGAGCGATCCATTTTCATTCAACACCTACTGCTCCTTAAACTCTCACCTCCCAAACTCGAATTCGTCAGCTTCCTGTATTATTTTGCCTTGTGCTTGTCGAAGTTGATTCGGGGTGACTATCCCGGTTTTCGGTAAAAACCGAAAAACCAAAATGCTCGTAAAAATAAAACCGAACCAACGGTTTGGTTTAATAATTTATTAATCTAAATATAATATAATAATTTTTAAATATATTATAATAATATTTAATCATAATATATATAATAATGTTTAATAATTTTTATTTACTAAATATAAATATAATTATGTCTAATAATTTATTAAATAAAAATATATATTGTGTAAATAATTTAAAACCAATTTTTTTATAGCCACTGAACCGAAAACTAAACATTGATTTATCACAAAATTTAAAACTGAAAAAAAAAGAATTGAATTCGGTTCAGTTTTCAGTTTTTTTGCTCACCCCTGAACTTAATTCTAAAAACAATTATTTTAAATAAATTTTTATAGTCGTTTATTCTTGAATATAATTTTTTAAGAATAATCATTCTAAAGTTTCTTTCATTTTTGGAAATTTATTTTTTTCTTTCAAAACTTGTTTTGAATAACAATTATCTAACTATTTTAAGAAAAAAATTAAAAACAATCAAACAGAATATTTTTATTTGTGATTATTGTATAACAAATCCCTCAAGTAGCTTTGATTAACATTTTATTAGTTTGAGGCACATATAGTAATAGAAAAATAAAATACAGAAATAGATTCTCATGAGAAGGATTTTTATACTCAATACAACTTTTTTTAATACTTAGATATGACTAGCTGTAAAATAACTTCAATAAATTCCACGTCAGAAATCAACAACAAATTCCTGATACAAAGGAAAAATAAATATTAAAAGACAATAAAACTGAAACAAAGTTTAATAAGATCTTTATTTTGAAAACCTGATTTGACAATACATTGTCCAAATGTAGTTTTTAGCCATCATCTCAACGACTAGCATCCTGCATAATGGCCATCTTCACGCTTCAGGAAGCTCATAATCTGCATTAATGCCTGATAAATACATAGATGCAAATTAGAGTAGCATCATCAGTGCTAAATGTAGATTCAAATGTTACCACACAAGGAATCTTTTACCTGGCCGAGGAGCTTTTACAAGAAGGATTAAGTTGTATTAAGTTCTTAAAAGTATTTTTTTTAACACTCAATGTTCTAAAGTAATTTTTCTGTATATTCAACAACCTAAAATATTTTTTAGTAACAAGCAATATCTGAAATTTAAGATGTTCATTGCTCATGAAAAAATAATATAGGGCAAAATTGCATCCAAAAAAATATTTTAAGATATGAAGTGTTATTAAAAAATAGTTTAAAGTTTAGATGCACCAAAATTACATTAAGATACATATTGTTGCTTGAAAAATACTCTATGTCTCGTTTGGTACGCAGAATTCATTTTGATGGATATGGATATGGAAATGGATATGGACGTGGAAATGGAAATGAGGTTTAAAAGTATGTTTGGTATGTCATGGAAATGAGGTATGCTTTTTAGATGAAAAGACCTAAAAGCTCTTCTAAATTAAAAAATCCTTTTTTTTTAACTTTTAAAACTACCTAAATCAAATTAAAAAAATTTTAGAAAAATTTTTTAGATGGAATTATCAATATGGAATTGAAAATCCAAGCTTTTCATGTGGAAATGAAAATCCATGAGTTTGATGGAATTGGCTTCCATGTGGAAGCCAATTCCATCATACCAAACATGCATGGATATGGAAATCAATTCCATTTCCATATCCATGCCTCCAAATTCCATCAAACGGGCCCTAAAGTCTTGACGCAACTTAAGCCTCGTAGGAAAATTGAGTACATAAGGGGGTGGGCAGAAAGAGATTTGGACCTCAATTGCAATAGTAGTTGGAGACAGATCCAACACATTTCTGTAGGCGAGTTTTGCTGCTACATCTAGACAAAACAACAGAAAGGTAACATTTGTACCAAAAAAAAAAACATAAAGGTAACATGCATATGTATAGCATTTTTAATTGGGCAATCTTACAAAAGCCTAATTCTATGAGGTAACATTAAACCAAAAGGGACATTATAAATAGCTAGCAATTTCCCTTTGTCTTGACGTTGCACAGTTCGGAGAGAATAATGATTTGATTTTAGGGTTAAATAATCACTAGGTATCCAGGAGTTTATGTTGGATCAATGTTGACCCGAAAGTATAAAAATAAACCAATTTTGCTCCAATCATTAGTTGATAATTAGTTTTGACCATTAATTGACATAATCATGCTGAGGTGTTGCTCCAAAAATGTCATTATATCCTTTAGAACTTTTTGCAGTCCTTTTTTCTAAGATAAGTCCATAGATATATCCCCTTCATCTACTACAACTCTCAATCTTCACAGTATCATTCTTACTAAACAACAATCTTCATAGCTCTTGCGAATTCCTTTCAACAATGCTTTTCTGGAACGTCACTTCATCTTGATTTGATGATGAGGTGGCACTATATCCTATATAACAAAGTCACCTCAACCTGATTAAGTCAACTAATGGTCAATTGATGGTAGGGGGCAAATTGTTTCTTTTTTATACTTCCAGAACAATATTGAACCTATTCCAAACTTTTAGAGTGATATTATACCCAAAAAAAATTTCAGAAGCCCAATAATCCTTAGCGAAAACTTTCGGGGTAAAAGTAACATTTAACCCTTGATTTTAAAGAAAAAAGAATAAAATATCCATTTGGCATACTTTCTAAGGAGACCCTGGTATTGGCGTTAGCATATGCTTTAACTCTTGCTTCTAACACAGAAGACAAACGCACCAAAGTCTGCAGGATAATTCCAAAGAATCAAAATAACCCGTCAGCAAATAATTTTGACGATAATTCCTATCAAGACAAATTCACTCTCTCTCTCAGCATCTTGAATTCTCAATAAATATGGCTAATTCAATGTGAAAAGAAAATGTTCCTATGGAAGAGATATCTAATCTACCTTTGTGTATTCATCTTCTGTCTCATTATGTAGAAGTGGGCGAGACTCAGTTCCCTCGGCAGTAATTCTATGAGCCAACGCCTCTATTGGTACATCCAACCAAATACTAACCCCCTTGTGCATATATTTCCTGGCGACCCAAAAACAGTGCATGGTTAGACGGATTTGATGAAGGAATTAACCTTAAAAAAGGTGAAGACAAAATTTAACGATTAGTAAGATGATTATTAGACCAATTGATGGGCCTTATAACTGCACCGCCACCAGTAGCAATAACGAGTCTATTCATCACTGATAGCTTCTGCAATACCCCAGTCTGAAACAGCAAAAGAAAAGGTATGAAAATCGACATTTATCACAAAGCAGAACCACTGAAGAAAAAATCCAACTGTTCTGTTCTTGTAGAATTAAATAGCAGAAATTGTGATATTATGCAGTGGCTCGTTAGCAGTCATCTTTCTCAGAGATATATATATATATATATATATATATATTACTAAACCGGTTATACTAGTTTCTAGCAGCTAACATGAGTATATATTTCGAATTTGAATAGTAAGTACACATTTGGTCCATGGAATGGCTATGAGGACAACTCATTGGATCCCTGAGAAATGACCAAGAACGACCATGGTGCTACTATGGCTAATAAATGGCACTGATTTACTGACACGTAAAGGGAACTTGTGAGAATGCCTTGTGTTTCACAACCTCAACCATTTTTCATGAGGTTAAAATAAGTTTTTGGAAGGCGGAAGGCATCAAAGCCCTGAAACAGACGAGCTGGGAAAAAAAAGAACAAGGCTTTTTTAACTGACCTCCTTATCACGAAAGAAACCTTCCCCATAGTGTTTGAACATATCAGCCACAGAAGTTCCTCCAACTTCATCCTCCACGAGGTCATCACTGAAGTACAAGTGCGACAAAAATAGAAAATATTCAGCAGGAACTTTAATGTGCCCATCAAATGGAGTGTTCTTATTGTGACATACTAACATGCGCATCGTGATCTTAAGGTCTCAACCAGATTTTATAAAAGTTTATGGTATGCCTTAGTCTTTAGATCAACAGGACAGGACATGCTGATACTGATCCCACTTGAAGCTCAGATTGGGTACTGATCTGAAGAATGAAATTCTATAAACTATCGAATCACTTCATTATTTCTGACTCAAAACTATATTTTTCCAACGATTTAAAATGGAAGAGTAGTCACCATCTGAGTACTAACCAATCACAAAAATCGTAGTTAAGCACTTGTGACAATTTCTTCCCCACAGTTGTCTTCCCGGAGCCCATCATTCCTGCATGTCAAAACAAAATATTTTGAATGCCAAAGTAATTATTATCGCAACGTATACCGTGTGAACAAAGAAACTGACCAACAACATATATACAGCGTCCATTTAGATGCTGCTCGAACTCCTGCGAGTTATCCTGCAATTTTTACTGATTTTGAGTGAGACAATGGTAGATCTAGCTGCTTAGCCAAGCAACAAACTGAGCTCAGATTACAATATTGTTTTTTTCGAAATTGGGTGATAGTGCAGAGAATAGAAGGGCGTCATTAGACTGAATAGGCTCAATTCAATTAACATTGATAATGTACCAAAAAAAAAATTAACATTGATAAAATAAAAGGCGTCATACTCTACCTTTAAGATCAATTCTTCATCAATAGAACCTTTAAAACCTCCGGCTTCCAATGTAAAAGCTACAAAAGTGACGTTTGAAATAAACTGTGAACTCTCGAAATAGACCGCCCTTCTTATACAGTAATAACTAGTAATAATAAAATAAATTATATCGCAGCAGACTGCTCATTAACTGTACTGTGATTGGTTATTCCCCCAAAAAAACAGCTAAGTTCCAAATTGTTATTATACTTGTTAGGGAACTCAATTCCAACAAGCAAATACAAAATCATCTTAAAATTTGTAAAACCATCTCGAAATCTATAAAAACCACCTTAAAAACTGTAACTCATTTCTCTCAATGGATTTTCTAAATACATGCATTACTTTCGCTACATAGGTTACTTTCGCCACATAGATAGTTCCTATCAAATAGAAGCGGAAGAATACCCGGATAAAACAACATATTACTATCCCGAATAACCATTTGAAACCAGGACAATACTCGAAGGAAAAAAATACCAATAATTATTGTTTATAAGCTACCTGGAGAATTGTTGTACGAACAAGCAACCTTGAATGGCGTCCTTGTGCGCCGACTCGGTAAAGGTTTTTCAGACTGCCAATTAGCTGAAACAAAAACCGGAAGCCTCTTCTTCTCCTCCCTAAAACCTGGAGACAGTTTCAGAGAATCACCATGTTTTGCCCCAAGTCTTTCGAAACTTCGGAATGTTGAGAATTCCAGACTCCGTGCAGCAACAATGTCCATAGCTTCTCCACAAAACAACTCGGCTCATCACCGAATAATACGACGGAATCCGACCAAATCGATATAGAGGACCAAACTGATAATCAAGCTCCGGCGTGATTTTGCGGGGAAACGCCGACAAATTCCCTCAGTTAACGATAACTAAGGGCTAATATATGGACAAATTTTTAAAGAAGAAATGAACACCACACATCTTCATTCAGATTGTTCCCTTTTTATACTAGTAAAATAATGCGGAAAGGAGTACGAGACGAATTATAAAACACTCACAAAACTCACCTCTCGTAGACACAGCACAACAACAATCGAATCCAGTAAGCGAAATCAGCAAAAGCGGAATGAGAAATGGAAGCAAGTGAAAGGAAACAAAAACAGAAACAGAAACAGAAACGGAATTACAATTTAATCACTAAAACACCATAGTATAAAAAAAAAAGTGTGTCACATCACGTATATAAATGGCCTTTTCAGAAAATTTCTCCAGGATTGTTTCCTAGTAAGAAATTGTGCAAGCGGTAGATAACTACCAAAGTCCAAAATCCTTTAGGCTACTACGATCTTTTCCATTGACAGATTATAAATGATAATGCGGATTCATCTCTCAAATATTCATGCAAGGGTCTATGCCAACGATTCCGATCCGAACCAATCCGTTCATTACTACCTTACCAAAGAAGAAACATAACAGCAGGTCCAGGTCCTCACGGAGATTGGAGATTTTTCCCCTGCTACGAAAGAAAAAAGAACCAAGATACAGACTGTGAGTGAATCAATCAATCACAATTCAAGAAGAACGTACAGTTATTTCCGCAACTATTTATAACTAAATACTTTAGGAAAAGTGATGGGAACTTAGGGATATTTCGTGGTTTGATTAAAGGTTTAAACTACTTTTTATATAAACGTGATTCACCTAAACATGAAAAAAGAAATTTAGGGATTTCAACCTATTTTTTTACATATTTCAAAATACTTTTTATTTTAACTTACATACACAGTTGAAAAAAAATTTTTCATTATCTTATTTTAAGTCTATATTGGAATAATAATAATAATAATATGGTTTTAAGCTAACGGTCAAGAATTGTTAGTTTCAAAAGGAAAATTTGGTCTGATTCGCATGTGATTGTAGAGTTTCTACTGGAGAGCAATTGCCACCCTCCCAAATTTAATATTCTATCAATTTCGTTCAGTTTTAAGTTAACATACTGATCAATTTTTTTCTAACTGTACTGGTGCAGTTTTATTTATATGATAACTTTTTTTTTATTTTTCTAATTTACTTTCTTAAAGTTTTATATAAATAAATAAATTGTTTTTTGAACAAATGTATAGTTAAATATGTGTATAGTATTAGTTATCTTTAATATTAGTCACTTAGGAAAAAATTTGAATATTAACTACTTTCTTTTCGCATAGGGCCTTGGTTTATTTGCTTTAACCCTAATTTTAGAGTCCCTGAATTGCTTGTTTACTTTATAAATAAAAAATGTTCTGATATATGCCTTTTTCCTTGAAAATGTGTCAAGTCTTTGAAGCTTCAAGGCTCAAGCAGTGATGAAAACTTTTCTTATTTTTTTCTTAAAAAAATAGTAGTGTTGATAACTTTGGTTTGTGTTTGGGAAATCCGTTGGAAAAAATGAGTTACGAATTTTGAGGCGGTTCTATGAATTTCAAGATGGTTTTACAGATTTCGATATGATTTTTACAGATTTCGAGATGATTTTGTCTTAACTTGTGGGCACTGTTGGGGAAAATGAGTTCCCAAACAAGCACTTTATAAGTTATAACTATTGCATGAACACATAAAATTAAATTAAAAAAGGTTAAGGCAGAAATTTATCTCAGAAGTTTTTTCTAAGAAACAATATTGGTCAAGATGTTTTTAATAGCAGTCTTACTTAAAAATTTTAAAATGGAGTAATGTTATTTTTACCATTATAAATATTAACGATCAACTTATTTTTTTATCGGTCAACGTTAGCCTTTTAACGGAATGAGATAATATTACTATATTTTAAAACTTTTGAGGCAATGTTATTTCTAAAAAGCTTCGTGATAACATTGCTTTTAATAGAGAACTTCCCGAAAAAATTTACCCTTAAAATAATTAGAAAGCTACCCCAAATCACTTGTAATAATCTTATCAACGCTTATTACATTAACACCCCTATAAAACAATGAGAAGAATAAACTCAAAAAAAAAAACCAACAGTGCTCAAAGAAGAGGAAATGAAAAGTGATTAATACAATTTTTAATCTCTCAAATTTACTCTCATTTTAGTTTTGATTTCTCAAATTTAAAACCAATTATTTTGGTTTGTTAAGGAGCAAAATGATCCCAATTTTTATTAAATTATAAATATTAATATTTTAAATAAAACAAAATTTAAGGGCCTAAAAGCACAAGTTTTAAATTTAAGGAATCAAAATTAAAACGGTAGCCAGGGAACACCAATATAGGATTTGTTACATATAGGACCCAAATTAAACATAGGTCTGGCCAGGGAATAAGGACATAACAACATTAATAAAAGGGTTAATGTAATTTTTTGTTCCTCACATTTGTCTATATTTTGATTTTAGTCTATAAAATTTAAAATTAATGATTTTAATCCTTAAAGGGCAAAATAGTTAATATTTTTATTAGATATAAATACTAACGTTTTAGATAAAATGAAACTTAAGGAATCAAAACGACTAGTTATAAGTTTAAGGGACTAAAACTAAAATGAGAGTAAATTTAAAATACTGACAATTATATTGATCCTTACTATAATATATGAAACGAGACAGAAGTGAGAATAAGAAACTTGTAAGACTTTTGTAGTGTCTTTTTCTTTGAAGAATATGTAATAAAGAGGTATATTGTTGGATTGATAGTGGAAGCGACTTTTCTAACATAATTTACAATTTATAAAATAAATATATAAAATGATTTTTATCTTGATTTACGTAAATATAATTTTCCAATATTTACAAAAACGATGCATGTTTGACTAGTGTTTGCAGAATCCAAACACATATTCAACATCGTTTTTCTGCAAAATGAGATAATCTCCTTTATATATTTGCTTCGCCTTGTATAAAAGTACTTTTCTACCGTATTTCCAAACGGACACATTGGAGGACACAATTTAGGTATGTCTTCCTCCTCTGTAACATTGAAAAATAATGACATATGTGAGGTCATGGTTCATAGAAGGGTTTAGACTTGTTGGTTTTTCATTGGAATGGTTCGTTAAGTGTGGAGATGATGGATTGTTGCAGAACGCGGTGGAAAAGTGCTCTTACCATTTACCAGGTAAATGTGTGAAGAAGATTATTTCGTTTTACAGAAAAACACTGTTAAATGCACGTTTGACTTTTCTAAACGGAATGCTAATCAAGCCTAATCACCATGTGCTTTTTTTGTTTAGTGAGAAAGAGTATCCTTTTGATGGAGACAGTGTGTGTGTTTGGGAAATCCGTTGGGAGAAAGGAGTTACGGCTTTTGAGTTGATTTTATGGATTTTGAGATAACTTTACAGATTTCAAAATGATTTTTACATATTTTGAAATATTTTTGTGTTGAACAAGCACAATAATATTCTATACACTGTTAGACATTAAATACCGACACAATTTTTAGTAGGGATATCAATCTTATTTAACGAGGGATAAACTCCTTTTCCTAGATTTAATTCGAGTTGATCCGCTAACATGTGTTTTATAGATATAACTATCAAGAAACCTTATTGATGACGACATTATCCACCTAAAAGGGGTAGGTTTAGTTCGTGTGTGTGTTAGTTAACACCTACAACTATTAGTTTAATTTGGTGCCAATCGATCAAAACAATGTCGACCAACGTGAAAATGTTCATCATAAGAACGTTAGGTACGTTTAAATAATAATTAGGCTAAAGTATACTTTTGGTTCTTTATGTTTGCGTCAAGTTTCATTTTAATCATTTAAGTTTAAAAAGTGCACTTTTAGTCCTTCAAACTTAACGCCGTTAGTTTCTCCTAACGGAAATTACTGACTCATTGAATTTAATTGATGACTGTGTAATAAAAAGTTGACAAAACATACTCACATTTTAATTTTAATTCAATAATATAATAAATTTGATATTTTAAATTGTGTAAAATAAAAAAAAAGATTTAAAATAATAGCGTTAAGTTTGATGAGTCAGCAATTTCCGTTAAGAGAGACCAACGACGTTAAGTTTGAGGGACTAAAAGTGCAATTTTTAAACTTAAAGGACTAAAGTGAAACTTGACGCAAACATAAAAGATTAAAAGTATACTTTAATCTAATAATTAATATATAATAATACTCCCTCATTTTTTATTATAAAAGTTGAGTGGTAAATTTGTTCTAAAAGCTTTTACTTAAGAACAATGTTGTTTTTCAGTCTTTTTTTTTTTGGGTTTAAAGTTAATGGAGCAATGTTCTTTTATTGTTAAAAATGTTAATGTCAATGTTAATATTATAACGGTTAACATTAGTTTTTTAACGAGATGAAACAATATTATCACGTTTTGAAACTTCTAAAAACGACATCAAATAAAAAATTTAGAACAAGTTCACACCTCACCGCTTATTATAGATATTATAAGCAAAAATGTATTTTTAGAGGAATTAAAACAGTAGTATGGTACCAAAGGCTTTTGGATCTAGTAGAATAAGATGTGGCATTCATGATTATAATAAAGAGTTTGATTTCCACTCTCCAAGTGTTTTGCCTACCATCCAAAGTCAAATAAATAAATAAATAAATAAGCATAATGGATGTTTGGAACAACATTTTTAAAAATCAAACACAAGTTCAACAATGTTTTTTTATAAAACAAGATAATCTTCTTCATATATTTACTTCGACTTACGTAAAAGTACTCATCTACCGCGTTTTCAAACGGGCCCAATTACTTAAATATAAACATATGCAATTTGAAACTCATAAAATTTTTAACTGAATATTAAATAATATTTTTTTTAGTTTTTTCCAATCAATTTTTCAGTAAGGATACTCCATTTTTCTTATTAAATTTTATTAACGATCTTTAGATTATTTCATCTATGTAAGAATTCTCTCAATTAAGTGTCATAAATTCCAATTCATTTTTCTTCATCTCTCCCTTCCCCATCTTCACCATAAGTACTCAACAATATTCATGTCAACCATACCATTGAAGAAAAAAACAAATATCAAGTAGTATTTCATAGATTTTGGAAAATCATGAATATGAAATTTTTTTTTGGGATTAAGATCAAACTTTACCTTGAAAATTTTCGCTCAGAAGCTATGGACATCTATAAAAGTGTTTTAGCAGTAATGTCATACATAAAACTTACAAAACATAACAATGTTGTCATATACCCATTAATTATGACGGTTAAATAAAAAATTTTGACCAGAAAATGAAACATGGTAGGTTTTAGGAATGGGGAGAGGGAGGGAGGATAGAAGGGTGAGATATTTGCAAGAGTATCGCCATATCAGCATGCCATGTGACATTTCAAGATCAAATGTTTTTTATTTAACAGTCAAAGTTAACCAACCCTAGTAGGTGCAGGGTGATATTGCTACATTGGACTACGTTGTTTCTAAAAAAACTTTCGGATACCCACAATCCCCGAGTGAAAATTTCTGAAACAAAAGTAGACGTTGAAAAGCCTTTAGATAGGAAGGAATGGAGTAAGTATTTAAGGGTTTGTTTGGAAGCTATTTTGAAAATAGTTTTTATAGATTCCGAGGTAAAACCTAGGTTCCGGAGAATAGGTTTTGGAAAATAGCTTTTACAGATTTCGAGGCAAAACCTAGGTTTTGAAAAGTGATTTATGTTTGAGAAGTTATTAGATTTTACGGATTCCGAGGTAAAAAGTATGTAGAAAAAAGGGAAGAGAAAGAATGAAAAGTAGGAAAGAGGAAAGAAAAGAAAGAAAAGGTAGGAAAGAGAAAAAAGAAAGAAGGAAAAAAGTATGAAAGAAGAAAGAGAAAGAATGAAAAAAGTAGGAAAGAGAAAACCTATGTTTCAAAACCTAAGTTTCAAATCGAGGTTTTGTAACCAAAATAGCTTTTCTGAAAATTTTTGTACTTGGACAAAATCTAGATTTTGGGTCAAAACCTAGATTTTGCAATCAAACTTAGGTAATGGGAATAGCTTCTAAACAAGCCCTAAGTAGTCTGTTCATACATTTTTAGTAATTAATTAATAGTCTAATACGGTTCTACCAGCAAGCGACCAAGGGTTTGGGTGATGTTATGGACTTGGGTTAGCTTACTTGAGCCTGGGCAGATCTGATTGGGCCATTGTCTTCCTTAATTTCTCCATCCTCGGTCTAACTTATGGATCCTGTCAAGCTTGAAGCTACTGTAGTTTATGGATCCTGTTTTTCTGTGTCCTCTGTGTGTCAGGACGCCGATGAGGGATTTTCTTAAATAAGAAAAATTTAGAGGAGTATAATTAATATCACGAATGAGAGGTGTCAGATGGTGCCTCGAACATGATAAACTCATATAAAAACACATGTGCTTAGCAAAAAATCAATTCAATAACCAACGGGATTAAATTTAGTGAAAAGAGCTAATCATTTACCATAAAACGAATTAAGATTCAGATTCACTACTCTTCTTCTTTAATTAAAATGGGGATAAGCTAGTCTTGTGAGGAGTTAATCACAATATGGTGAACTAAGGAGCTTTTACTCACTATGATAGTGCACTCGTGCAAGTGAACTAGCCTTTTTTTTTTTTGCCAGCTCCAAATTCATATTCTTGCATTTGCATGCTCATTGTGAAGAGTTTGTTTTTGTGAATGTATGGGCTTTAGAGTAGTTATAGTGCATGTTTGGGAAGAATTTCTTCCTAATGGTGCACGTAAGTCAAGACAAAACAATCTCAAAATCCGTAAATTTTTTTTGGATTCTGTAAATTCTTTTCGGAATACGTAAACTCATTTTCCTCAATGGATTTCCAAACACACACATAAGCGAAAATTACTTAAAAATATATCATGCTAGATATGGAAGCTCACTAGGTGAGTAATGATTTGACTATATTGTAACTTTTCTTGCTTGGTCCAACTATTGAAAGATTTGACAATAAATAAAGCCAACTAGCCCTCTCCACTCTCTGTATTTCCCCCAGTAATTTTCTGTTTGAGATTTTAATTTTTTTCAAAGTTTTGATCTTGCCTTCAAATTATTAAAAAAAAAAAGAGTTAGCACTCTTCAATTCATACTTTTTCTACATTGTACATACAAGTTTTAAGGAATTGCAATATTAATAAATTATAAATAATGCGATTTATTTATATTTACTCACATGCTTTCCTTGTCCAGGATAGGGGTGGGAAAAGGCCAGACGGCTTGTCAGGGGCCTGTGGCCTGGCCTGTAAAAGGCCTGAACAAGCTAGGCTTTTACAGGCCCAGGCCGTCTTAAAGGCATGTTTACAAAAACAGGCCAGACCCAGGCCGCTAAAGTGGCCTATTTGGCCTGACAGGCCGACCTGTTTTTTTACATACTTCTACACGCTAACACGCACAACAGCATAGCACCTAGGTCATTCACCCCTTCACGCACACATGCACGACAGGCTGTGAATCACAGCGCCTCTCGCCCTCTCCCTTTGTCGGCCGAACAGTTGCCCTAGTCCAGTCCGCCGCTGCTTCTAGAATCCAGTGCCTCTCTTAGCTCATTCTCTCATCTTTTCTCCTCATCGGAAGTGCTCAGTTCAGGTGTGCCTTTTATTCGCTTGAATCATTCAAGTGTGCTTTTTCGTACTTGCATTTTGCTTTTCAATCTCGTCTCTTCTATCCTGTTTTTCAGTAAACAAATAGAGATTCATAGCATTCAAAGCCTCTCGTTGGGATTCTTAGACTTGTTGGATTATCTTTAGTGGCAGGTGATGTCTAGTTCAGTGTTTTTCTAGTGGTTCTTAGACTATTTATCTATAACTAGTACTCACACGTTTGGCCGTTAACTAGTATTCAGAGCCTCTCGCTCAGTTCAGTGTTTTTCTTGTTACCTTTGGTTGTTATCACTAGATAGTAGAAGTGAAGCAAAAAGACTGACCTCTAAATGTATATTTCTCTTCTCCTCATTTAGACGTTGAAAATGAAGAGATTGTTTATAATAACTTCCTTAATACTCAG
The DNA here is from genome assembly GCA_025593235.1 of Vachellia pachyceras. Lineage (NCBI taxonomy): Eukaryota > Viridiplantae > Streptophyta > Magnoliopsida > Fabales > Fabaceae > Vachellia > Vachellia pachyceras. Next base: position 31,321 of record JANTPZ010135251.1, read on the forward strand.
AAACAACAGTGACAAGAATTACTGCATTCATAGCATTCAGCATATCATACCTATAACAACAATGACAAGAATTACTGCAAAAGCAATGCTTCCCCCATCATACCATCCTTCCTTAATACCTTGAAACAGACATCTGATTACGGATTATGCCATTTGCATGGGAATCAAAAGAGTATGGTGAATAATTATTAAACCTAACCACAAAGAGAATTTTCTCTCTATATTTATAATTCCCTACCAAGTCCAAGTGTGTAACCTTTCCAGCCCCCATCCTCTCCCCCACTTTGGATTCTATCAGTTCCGTGTAATCTTTCCAGCCCCCATCCTCTCCCCCACTTTGGATTCTATCAGTTCCTTAATGCTATGAATCTCTATTTTGGTTTTTACTCAGAATATGTTTTCACAGACTGACCTCTAATCGTTTTACTTAGAATATTTTGGTTTTTACTCAGAATATTTGCAGAGCCAACATTTTTTCGCATTCTTCTGCCCATGGAAACTTGTAAACCATTATTTGTTGTTAATATGATAGTGATGATTGGGTTGGTGTGGTTATGTTTGTTTCTGATGCTCTCACGCTCCACTAATTGCTTGCTCTTAGCAAGATCAAATATATGATCGCAAGAGAACATCTTAGCATGATGAAATCTGCTCAGCCGAACATGATAGTATGCATTATTGGGTTGTGTACAGGTCACTAATCTGGTTCAACATTGGAAAAAAAAAAAGAAACCTGGTTTTGGTTTAACAAGCCACATGCCAGGCCTACAACAGGTCCAGGCTCAGGCCACAAAATTGGTCTGTATACAGGCCATAGGCTAGGTCAGGCCAGCTTCCCCCCAAACAGGCCAGGCTTGTTCTGGGTGGAGCCTGGCCTGGCCTGTTTCCACCTATAGTCCAGGAGTAGGTAATACCAATTCTTTTTTAAATTTTAAGAACAAATGAAATGCTGAAATTTATCATAGTTTATGTAACAAATTCTTACAAAATTATTTGTTAAAAAATGTTAACTCGAATACTACCACGTTTGATAGTTACAGAGTTTTAGGATCACTCATAGTAAAGCTTAAAAAAAATTATTTATTTAAAAAATTTATCAACAAGCTATATTAATTTAAATACTACTATATCTAATCTTTAAAATAAGAATTATTTATTTCTATGGGAAGATTAAATAAGCTAATTAACTAATATATTTATTATTTTTAAATTAATTTATCTAACTTATAAAATGATATATACACTAATAAAAAATATTAATATTTTAATATATATAATAATTAAATAATTTATTTTACTTTTTAGTCAATTTACTCTTATAGTAACGACACAAAGGTATTTTTATACTGTTATTATACTATTTGATTACTCAAATTTAAAATCATTGATTTTATCCCTCAATGGATAAAATTGACCATATTCTTATTAATTATATAGATCAACGTTATAAATAAAATGAAATTTAAAGATAAAAATTACTCATTTTAAATTTGATAGATCCATACTAAAATGAGGGTAAATTCCATCATCCTTTTTTTTACATGAATCTTCTAGCGTGACTTACAATTTTTAAAAAAAGACCCATTGATACCAAATAGATAGGATATTAAATTAATTAACTATAAGGAACCAAGTTCGACCCCTATTGAACTGGAGGCGTTTGCTGAAGTGGATGGCTTGCGAATCAAAACATGCTACCTCTTTATGATGCGAAGCCTCCAACACCAACTGGGATTTCGCCTGAAACTTCTTCACAACATCGACATAAACCAAAATTTCAACTTTTTCTCCACTTTATCACAAGTTTTTCATCCACCAGAGGACCCAAATATTCCACTTCGTAACCAACGAAGAATAAGACGTGAATTAGCCAACTTGTTACAATCCTCTGATTCAGCATTTCCCGTTTCGCATTACAAGAAAATTCACGCCCACATTGTGCTCCTGGGATTTCACCAAGATGTCTTCCTCACAAATATTCTCTTACATAAATACTCTAAAGGGGACCTTCTCTGTGATGCGCAGAGTCTGTTTGATACAATGCCTGAGAGAAACTTGATTACTTGGTCCTCTATGGTTTCCATGTACACCCAGCATAACCACAATGAAGAAGCATTGACGTTGTTCTGCCGGTTTAGAAGAAGCAGCGACCAGAAACCAAATGAATATATCTTAGCCAGTGTCATTCGAGCTTGCACACAATTGGGCAGTATCAATCAAGCTCTTCAAATACATGGTTTTGTTGTTAAAGGTGGCTTCCTTCATGATCTTTATGTTGGTACCTCTTTGATTGACTTTTACACCAAACATGACGATATTGATGAAGCAAGGCTGGTGTTTTCCGGGCTAGCGTCGAAAAGCTCGGTTACCTGGACTACAATTATAGCAGGGTATGTGAAACATGGAAGGAGTGACATTTCCTTAAGTTTGTTCAACCAAATGAGGGAAACTGATGTGCCACCGGACAGATATATACTTTCTAGTGTTTTGAGCGCTTGTTCGACGGTCGAGTTTCTCGAAGGTGGTAAACAAATTCATGCGTATGTGTTGAGGAGGGGAATTGACATTGATACCTCAGTGGTAAATGGACTTGTAGATTTTTACTTGAAGTGTCATAAAGTGAAAAGTGGTAGGAGAATATTTGATCAGATGGTGGAGAAGAATCTTGTTTCATGGACCACGATGATTGCAGGTTACATGCAGAATTCACTGGATTGGGATGCCATGAAGCTTTTCCTCGAAATGGCGACCATCGGTTGGAAGCCGGATGCGTTTGCTTGCACAAGCATTCTCACTTCATGCGGTTCCCTACAGGCTCTAGAAATGGGAAGGCAAGTGCATGCTTATACCATCAAGGCCAATCTTGAAAATGACAATTTTGTGAAAAACGGTTTGGTTGACATGTATGCAAAATGCGATTCTTTAACCGAGGCGAGAAAAGTTTTTGACCTTGTGGCTGGTTCTAATGTTGTCTCCTTTAATGCAATGATAGAGGGGTATTGTAAACAAGAGAAGCTGCGTGAAGCATTAGATCTTTTCGATGAAATGAGGCTAAGTTCATCACCGCCGAATCTCTTGACATTTGTAAGCCTTCTCGGGTCATGCTCTTCCTTATTTCACCTAAAGCTAAGCAACCAAATCCATGGAATCATCATCAAATGTGGGTTCTCTCTAGACATTTTTGCTGGAAGTTCTCTTATAGATGTCTATTCAAAATGCTCATTTGTTAAGGATGCCAAACTTGTTTTCGAGGAGACACATGAGAAGGATGTTGTAGTATGGAATGCAATGTTTTCTGGATATACGCAAAACATGGAAAGCGAAGAGGCTCTCAAACTCTTCAAGGATTTATTACAGATGTCAAAAATAAGGCCAAACGAGTTCACTTTCGCTGCTGTAATCTCAGCGACGAGTAACCTAGCAAGTCTGCATCATGGCCGGCAGATTCATGACCAAGTCATAAAGACAGGTCTTGATGATGATCCTTTTGTCTCAAATGCTCTTGTGGATATGTATGCCAAGTGTGGAAACATTCAAGAGGCTCACCGAGCTTTTAGTTCAACAACTATGAGAGACATCGCTTGCTGGAATTCAATGATTTCTACATATGCACAACACGGAGAAGCGAAAGACGCTCTTCGGATGTTTGAATGCATGATTAAGGAGGGAACAGAACCAAATTACGTCACCTTTGTCGGTGTTCTCTCGGCATGTAGCCACGCAGGACTCGTTGACCTCGGGTTTCGCCATTTTAAATCAATGGCAGCTCAATATGGAATTGAACCAGGGATGGAACATTATGCTTGTGTGGTTTCCCTCTTGGGCCGAGCCGGGAGAGTATACGAAGCTAAGGAGTTCATCCAGACGATGCCGATAAAACCAGAAGCAGTAGTGTGGAGGAGTCTGCTCAGTGCATGCAGATTCACAGGTCATGTTGAGCTAGGAATTTATGCTGCTGATATGGCTATTGCAAGTGATCCAACAGATAGTGGATCATATATAATGCTTTCTAACATATTTGCATCTAAAGGTATGTGGTTAGATGTGAGGAGGGTAAGGGAAGAGATGGATGCAAGTGGAGTGATGAAAGAACCAGGTTGTAGTTGGATTGAAGTAAATAATAAGGTCCATATGTTTATTGCCAGAGACACATCTCATCCTGACACTTCACTTATAGCTTCAGTTTTAGACAACTTGATTCTGCAGATCAAAGGGCTTGGTTATGAGGCTGACAGTGTCACGATTCTGGTTGATGATTGAGACCAATCATATTGTGATAAAAGTGATGATTAGGCAATTTTAGTCTCACTTCAAAGGTTTATCCTTCCTTTTAGGGGTAATATATGGATCAAAACCAAAACTCGGTGAAAAGTGTAAAGACTAATTGTCAAATTTAATCCAATTTTTTGGAAATTATAGGGACCAAAACCAATTATACTGATTTTTTTCTTAGGGGGAATCTATGATCTATCTTGGATGCAAGTGATGGAGTATGGATCGTTTAATTAATTGTATGTATTCCTATTTGAAGCACGGTTTTGTATTGAATTGATTATATATAGTCAAATATCGGCAAAAAAAAAAAAAGATTATATATAGTCAAATAAATTAGACAAAAAATATCAATCAATTCTAAAAAATATTATGTTGTGAATCCTCCAATGCTGGAATAGTTCATATTTATGAATTTAATTTATAAAATTATTCATTGGTTATTTTTTAAGAAAATGCACTAGTTAAATTTTTTACACCATTTGATTTAAGTAAATGTTACAAATAAACACCATCAGATTTAAATGGAGGGTAAATGGAGAAACCCTCCTCCATGTGAACACCTCTCTTTCGTAAGGATTCAAATTTGATTGACAACTATTTTAAAGTCTTACCCTTCCACGGTCAACACCATCCCTTTATATGTCTTTCAAATAAAAAGAGTATATGTCATTTTCAGTTTAGCCCTAGTTATTAGAGTATAAGTTATTAGGGTGTTTCTTTTTCTCCATTGAAGCTGCGTTGCAAGAGAAGAGTGCATTTTTTTTTGCCTTCCTACATTATTCATTCTGTGTTATGAATATTATAATATCAAGTGTGGACATTCATAACCTTTATCGCTTACGTTATATATAATACAATAATATATACTTATTGTGACTTTGTAGCTGAGATAATCTCTCCACGCCAGCAAGCCATTGAGATGCAAGCTTCCTTATCGTAACTCTCATAATGAAATTGAAGGGTTTGTTTCTTATAAATAGTAGATATCAATCAAATGGTTGTAAGTTTGAAGAGAATGAATATGTTTTAGCTCTTTCTCTTCAAATGCTCTCTTATTTCTCTTATCTTCCTCATCACATTCATCTCAATCTCATCTTTATTTCTTAATTTTATAACACTTTGCCAATTTTTCTTAATTTTTTTTTTTTTACAATTTTAAGAGCGTTGTGTATCTTCCAAGCCCAACATCAATAATTTTATTAATCATAATATGTTTCTTATAAATTATATTATAACATGATACTGTTAATATGATATTTTATATTTTAAATATAGTTTGGGTGCTGTCTTTTTTTTCTTCCAGCTCACTTTCTTATTTTACAAAATCATTATTTAAAATGCATATAAAAATATTCTATCATATATAAATGAGATAGTATGTTATTGAGATTCAAAAATTAAAATTAATAAATAATAATTAAGATATAAATTAATATTTTTTTGGTGATCAAGAATGAAAAAATTTAAATAAAGAGATAAATGTATACTTATCAACTCTAAACATACTCCCTTTCCCTTTAACCATGCCCCTAATTAACCTCACCTACGCTCTCCTCCGTCCAACCAAACACAACCCTAT